>JAQIXS010000506.1:0-45011 GCA_034700785.1 Rossiulus vilnensis | reverse complement strand
TGCATCTAAAACCAGATTCAGGCTGATTTCGTGACTTGGACTTAACGATTTGCAGAGGCAATCTCGCACGCACAAGGTCGAATCGGGTTTTAGCACACCCGAAAAGACCACACTCTTAAAGTCCGTAATGTTAGTTTTGAAGCAGAGGATTATGGGTTTTTTGCCACATTTGTTAGAAGCTGATATTGCACTTTCAAATAAAATGTCAGTGAATGTAACATTGCGCCGTGTTACGGGCGTTTACATTTCTGATTCAAATTTCGAATACAATTTTTTTTAAATTGTTAAAATGCCAAAAAAAATAATTTAATGTACTTTTTGAATGAGCTTAAAACTTAAATCGTCACATAAATCTTACATAAAAAACTTGATACATGTAACTTTTAAATGGAAATGATAATTCACTTGCTTTTAGGCATTTAAATTGGGGGAAAAAATAGAATTTTTTTTAAAAAAATTGTGTGAAATTATTTTCGATACATCGACCACCTGCAGGTGGTGGTGGTCACCACAGCCTGTGTAATCATGTGTTGATCAAACGTTAATCAAATGGCAAATCAAACGCTTCACAACTAAAACAGCACTGAGCCGTAACCAATTAATGAGAGATATTCAGCTTATTGATTACGTCTTCCAGCAATGAGAAAGCCACACCGATGTCCAACACTGAGAAATGGAACGTTTGGTTAATGCAACCAAATTGAATACTTGTTTTCTTTGGACTACTCACGCGCAATAAAACGGGTTACCAGGGTGACCCCTGACCGGGCATAAAATCCAACATGGCGCATTTCCGGGTCACAAAGGGGGTGCCAACGACAGCACCAGCTTCATCGAAACGGACGCGTGCATATAAAAAGGCCATTAATAGAACAATGAGGCTAAATTCGGGGGCGTCTCCGCATTGCTGGGGTCAGCGGTGGGCGGCGAGGGGTCAGCCCCACTGGCGACTCCACCCAAAAAATCGGATTAAAACTCATTTACGGCTAATGGGCGCTCATTTAATTACGCGTAAAAGTCGAAAAATCATCCCTAATGGATCCGAATTAAAAATAAAAAAACCGGATTAATTAATAATAAGCGATATATTATGGGCTGGGATCCACTTCCGGTTAGCGCATTGTTGGTCGATGAAACGCAATTAATTATTCAGCGCAAATTGCATTAACTCCCCCTTCTTCGCGCTATGCTTCAGCACGCGAACCAAACTTTTTGGCAGAGGGATGGGCAGCGGACAGTGCTGCCAGATTCATCCACAAAATCCACTCCAGATCAGACCCAAAACAGGCAGCCAGGGCTTGGCGATTGCTTATCGAGTGATTAATCGATACAACTTGAATTGACCGATGCTATTTCGTTGGATTCGTTTTCAGCCCAATTGGGCTAATTAATTTAAGACTTAATCGAAGCCCGTTGATCTTAAATTATAACGGTGCACCAGGTTTTGTTTGTGGAATGACTTCAACCATCCAGCACTGGTTTTTGGGTTTAACTCCCCCAACCCCCTTCCCCCGCCAAAATATACATGATGTACACATATTTACCTATTTAAAATACAATGAAAAAATAACAGAATATGACAAACGATATCAGTACATTCAAAAATAAAGATTTATCAATGCAATCGATCGTATTGATAACCCTGGTGGAAAGATCAGTATAAATATACTGGTATTAGTAAAAATGTAGTGATATCACTAACCATACTGATACTAGTAGTCCCAAAAACCAATATAATACTGGTCTAATATCAGCAGTCCCAAAAACCAATATAATACTGGTCTGATATCAGCAGTCCCAAAATCCAATATAATACTGGTCTGATATCAGCAGTCCCAAAAACCAATATAATACTGGTCTGATATCAGCAGTCCCAAAAAACCAGTATATATAGTGATACCAGAATAAAATCATAGTGATCTTTTCTCCAGGGAAAGTGATGACTCTATAAATTAATACAGTAATCGATTTAGTGCATTAGTCATTTATTGGCTATTTACAGTATTTATCGTTTTTTCCTGATGATATGATAAGTGTTCAATTTCAATTTGGAAAACAATGGCATGAACAAGGTTTCAGATTATTGCCAAGTCTATTAAATAAAATAAAAATGGCAATCAGTGGCTATTTTTCCAGAGGGGAGGGGGGAAGGGGGAGGCCTATTTCGCCCAAAAACTGGTAGTGGATTGTAGAAAGTAGCCCAAAAACACAAACAATCATGGACACCATGACGGTGTAACACACACTTTACTTGCGGGACGAGGTTTGCGCCCTGATCACAGGGGGGGAGTCCAAAAAAAAAGAACAAGTGCCCAACGTGACAGTATTTTGGTTGAAAGTTGACGTTATCCATCACTATCGGCTGAGGTCCGAGACGCCCCGACTGCTGACCGCACACCAGGGTCAGCCCCAGTTTCGTTCCACCCTCCCCCTTTGACAAATGAGGCTGGCATTTTATCTTTACCTGCAAGAGATAGCATCTGACAGCCCTCATTAGCAACGACATCGACTTCAATTTGCTCTGGCGAAAACGGCGCTGGGGTAGAAGCGTGACTGGGGGTACCAGCGCCCGCCGCCAGGTGGCGCCACGGCAAACGACGCCAACGAAACGCGTTACCGTGGCGACCGGAAATGGAACGGGAAACGCACGCCAAGGGCCGGGTGCACCAACAAACTGCTGGTTAACACCGAGTTAACCATGGGTTAACCTTAACCCAGCGAATGTGCAGGGTTAATCTAAGGTTTGTAATGTAAGGAAATTTTCCCAGAATTCCTAACTGCAAAGGGCTATCTCCTTGCTAACTATATTTTGGGTTAAAAATGCCTGTAGTAAAATGGTGTTACAAAAACAATTAACCCTTAGGATCAGTTGTGGTTATGGGTAACCCCAGGTTATCTAACCTTTCATTTAAACAGATTAAATTACAACGGTGTAACCGGTCCTAAGGGGTCTTCCATAATACACTGGATTGTGCTACGTATGACTTATAACATTTCAATATCATAAATAGAACGTTCCTACAATCACAAGGGCCGGTTGCACCAACGAAAGTAAAGTAACGTCCAAGGTAAACCGCTGGTTACCTAAGGAAGAAAATTGCACCACAGCAGGTTAGAAATTAACCACGGGTTAACTTTTTGGCACAATGTTATTAACGATTTTTTAACCCAATTTAAACGTCGATGACATTATTATTGTCGATTAAGGAAGCCATGATATCCCGGTTTTTTCTTGATAATTTTACGAGCAATAATGAGCTGATATCGTTGTTGGATGGATGATGAGACTTAATGATCGGCTTTTTTCCTAATAATTTATAATTTAGTTAATGGCACTTGATAACTCCATCGACGCATGCAGTGTCACACACAGCATATTAATCTTCTTTGGCACAGAGACACTCAAATCGGAATCGGAATAAGCAATAACATTTAGGTGGATCAATCATAATGTTGTAGCATGGTGACAGATTTAGTAAAGTTAAAATCTGTAACACGTAGTTATTTCAGCAACAATTATAAACTAGTCTCACTTTATACATTAAAACTTACAACTTGTATTAAAAAAAGTTATCATTGATATCTAGTTTCAGCTCATAAAAAATGAAATTCTTGTAACGTTCCCGTGCTGTTTAAGAATTGGCTGACAGACAATATGCACAACGAAAGTAAACTTTAAAAAAGTTCAACTGCTGTCAACATTATTTGAATGTTTTTAAATTTGATATCGATGGCCAACTATTTTTATACACTTAGAAATACATGTATATGCTTGCTATCATGATGCCACAAGCCATGTCATATCTTCGGATTGTTTGATATGGAATTCGTGCTGGCAACTTAAAATTTAAAACCAACTTGAACAGCAACTACTATTTCAAGAAAACTTGTTTTAATGTGACATAAAAATAAAAGGTTGTGAAAATAAAACCGCATTCGTATGTGGAAACGAAAAAGTACGTTCCAAACTGTGAAATTTAAGTGATAAACCCAACGGGAATTCGACGCTCCCAAAAACAACACCCCCATCCGGCATTCGTAGGAAACAAATCAATAAATGCAAATTGAAGGCATACGCTTTGGGCGGGGTTCGTGCAGAGGGGGGGTGAGGGTGGACCTTGGACGGTGCTTTTTTATAATTTGCAATTAAAATGAACGGAATGATCGTCTTCCGGGAAGTACTACCGTCCAAATTAAAAATTATCAGAATCGTGCGATCTAATGGGACGTGTCTAATGGTTTTGTTTTCGACGGTTTTTTCCCCTTTAGGGGGCGCACCTGAGCGCTTCTGCACAGTCATTTTTTACAACTCTTTTTCAGCACGAAAATGGCGTTCGACCTCACGGACGCCACGCATCCAGGACAGTTTTAATAAGGCGCTGCTCTTGCAGGGGTTGCTGGGACACGGAAGCGAGTGGCGCAACCCCTCAACCGAGTGAGTGACTGTTTGTAAATTGACAGATTAGCCTCGACCGCAGCTTCTGACCCCAAGGTGACCAAGGGGTGCACCGACCAACCCCCCTCCAGGCGCGTGATCACGCCGTTTTCGATTGATACCGCGGCCTGGCTGTAGTAAATAAAGGATAAGAATTTCGACCTCCCCTGGTGGAAAGATCACTACAGTAGATTTCAGTAGAAATATGCTGATATTAGTAAAAATGTAGCGAGATCACTAATCATACTGATATTAGTAGTCCCAAAAACCCCTGCAATACTGATATCAATAAGCATACTGATATTCGTAGTCACAAAAACCACTAATACTGATATCACTAAGCATGCTGATACTGGTAGTCCCGAAGACCACTATAATACTGATATCAGTAGTCCCGAAAACCGGTACATATACTAATAGCATATCAGTATAGAATCATAGTGTCATATAGAATCAGATAGTGATATCAATAAGCATACTGATATTCGTAGTCACAAAAACCACTAATACTGATATCACTTAGCATGCTGATATTGGTAGTCCCAAAGACCATTATATAATACTGATATCAGTAGTCCCGAAAACCAGTACATATACTAATAGCATATCAGTATAGAAACAGTGATCTCACAAATGTTATACTACTGTCAGTATAGAATCATACTGATATTAGTAGAGAATCACATCCCGATCTTTTCTCCAGGGTCGAGTCCTATTTTCGAAATTCGCGAAATGGAATGCTGTAACATCCGTCTGATCAGTCACAAATTCAAACGACAGTCTTTGGATAATTTGATGGAATCATCATATTTTTTTGTTGAATTTTATAAAATGTGAAAAAAACCCAGAAAAAATGATGTTCGACACTAAAGAAGAATTTGGGATCAGTTTGCATGGTAGGCAAACGTTCAATTTCAAACCAATTTCCATCATTCGTTCCATTTGGAAAAAGTTTCCATTACAACCATTTTTCCAGTTTTTATACATGTATATTAATTCTATCGAGTTCCCAAGTTTCTTAATCCTCGGTTATGGACCAATGACAAGACACGAAAACGATTTATGTATATCATAGACACGGGAAGTTGAGCTGATAGTTAGTCCCAATCGTCCATTAGGAATTTAAATGTTAATTACACTAATCGGATTTCAGTCTCTAGATTCCTACGTCTTTCAATAGCATTGATTTGGGATTTTTTTTCGCCTACGGATCGCCACTAGATGGCGCTCCTTTAGTCTACTGTTCAGTCCAAACAAAGCTTGTTGCTTTCAACTGTTAAAAGCAACGCTTGACGGGTTGACCCGAGTCGCAGGGGTCAAGCTGAAGGTCCTTCGATGACCTCTGCCCATAATCCCTGGACCCCATCATCCATCACTGGCAAAGAGATCCAAACTGGACAACAAATTGAAACGTAGGGGGATTGAAAATGCGAATTTACGGCCCCATTAGTGGCACCAAAGGTCAGTAATCGGGGTCGAGCCCTGGCTGACCCCTGGTCACGTCACGTGCCAGGACGGAGAGACGGTAATTCCCATTAAAGGGGAATTGCCAGTGAAGAAAAGATGGCAATAAAATGAGGATGAAATCGTCTAATTAATGACAAATTCAAGTATTTCCATATTCCTGAATACATCAAATGAAATTTATGATGAGATTCAATGATGTATAATACACTGCCCGCGTGCCAAGTGGTTTTCATGAATAAAATTCTTCAAACATTTTTCCAAAACGAAAATAAACCAAAATTTGAAGACCTTCACAATTTATTTATCAGTAAATTAAGGGAAAAGTCTGGCAAGTTTTATTATTAACTACGAACCGGGAGGAGTAAAACGACTTTGCATACAACAAAAATTAAGTTGGTGGCATATACGTCACATTATATTTATGCTTTTTTCAAAACAATTGCATAAAAAAGCATTTTAAAAGTATTTATTAGTCAAAACCGGAATTAAAACGCTAAGAGTAATAACGAAAATATAGTTTCCAGAATATAATGTACATGTAATTCACATACTGTTTATACATTTTCATTAAAATTTCAGTAAATTGACGAAAAATTTAGTGTTAGTTACTACGAGGATACAAACAATTTTGTTTATAAAAAACGTTTGCAGGATATGATCAAAAAATATTTACACGTTTTTATTAAAATTACAGAAAAAAAGAAATATTAATAAAGGATTTATTAGTTATTACCAGAATTGCAAAGGTTTGTTATAACAAAAACGTAGTTTACAAAATATTAATTTGCAAATTCACGTAATATTTACACATTTCCATCAAAATTTCACCTAAATACAAATAAATACGAATTTCACTAAATACCCCGAGTCATTTATGGAATATTCTTTTGAATATTTCCCAATTTGCTCAAGAATGCACATGCAATTTTAATGAATTAATAATCCGATAACAATTGTAAAGGTCTCAATAAATGCACAATTAGTCATTGCTTGACTCTTTCAACCGACATTTTAAAGTCGGAAATCGAATAAACAATCTCACCAAATAATCGAAATTGAAAAACGTGAAAATACGGAAAAACCAATGACTTTAAAGGCTGCTAAATTCCTCCAAATGGGGGGAAGACGGTACCATGAGAACCACGCAGTGTTCCGTTTTCAATTTTATTCCATTTTTATTCACCAACAATGCACCGGCTGAAACAATGGCGTCGTGTTTCCACCCTGGGGATAAAACCGTTTGATAGCTCAATGATCCTCCCCAAAAACCCATCCGGGCCCCCCCGAAACGTGCCGCATTTCAGCCCCCCGTATGCAAAATAACAAACTAATAAATAGCCTAAACAAAATATAATACTATTCGCGGATGGCAAAATCGACTTAATAACATCCACAGACACAATAAAAAATGCGCCGAGCAACCTTTGAAAATACGCCAATAATTTCCCTCACCGTCATTCATGGCCCACCCCACAAAACGGATTAAAACAAGACGAAAACACGGAAATTGGGGGGAACAACACGATACCCTCTCCCCCTCCCTCTCACAAACAGAATAAAAATACGAAAAATGTGAAGATAAAATGCACGTTTTTTTTTCTTGTTTTTTTTTTAACATTGAAATTTTTTCGATGAAATCCTCCTCGTTTTCGGTTTTTTTTTCCCCCAGCTAAGGCCCCCCCCTCCTCCAAACGTTCCCCATTTTTAACGCGCGTTTTTGATCAGGCCATTCCTATGCGAGTCATTTACCGATACGCGTTTGACGTGAAAACGCTGGCGTTTATTCGCCGGTTTCACCCCCTATTATCACCCCTGACGTACTTATCGTGCCCCTTATAAACACAGTCATCAAAATCATCGCCTGACGCCGAAATAGAACGGGTGGGCAGTCGAACAGAACGTGTGTCCGAAAACAAGAACAATAATAATAATAAAAAAAGCCACCAACCTTTGAAAGCTTCGTTTTCAAACAAAAAAGTTTGAAAAGTTGAATGATGATCATTTAGGGTAGTGCTGTGTATTTCGAATATTCGAATATTCGCTTATTCGAAACCCAACCTAAATTTGGAGTTCGAATATTCGAACATTGGAAAATGTTGAAATTTTTATATTCGAATAGTATTCGAAATATTTTGCTTGCTATTCGAATATTCGAAAATAATGTAAGCAATTTTTGAGATAGTGCGCATGCGCATTAGTGTTCACGTTTGTTTACGTTTTGAAAAAAGGTTACTGTCTTCTCTTTCTTTATTTTTAATAATTAAACTTGGATATTTTTGTAGAATAATTCTCTGCTAATATCTACTAATTAATCTAATTTTAATTTCAAAATTTAATTTTCGAATATTATTCGAATATGTTCGAAAATTTTCAAAGATATTCGAATATGTTCGAAAAGGTAAACAAAATTTTTGCCATATTCGAATATTCGAAATTTCTCCAAAATCCCAGTTCGCGTATTCGTATATTCGAATATATTCTAACATTCGATAATTGATATTCGAAAAGCACAGCACTATTCAGGAACCGAATGGGTAGGTAGCAGCGTTGTAGAAAAGATCAGTATGAGATACTCTACTGATTAGTATAACATATATTTGTATGTTTCTATGACATACTGGTTTTTGGGACTACTGATATCAGTATTATAGTGGTACCTGTTACAACTAATAGCAGTATGGTTAGTCATATCACCACATTTTTTACTTATATCAGTATATTAGTACTGCTATCTACTGTACTGATTATGCTGATCTTTTCACCAGGGAGACTTTCAAACCGCTGGGGGAGAAATGGGACATCCATGCCCACCCTCCCATGGAGTGACTCAACAACAGGTTTACCGGTAACAAAATCCCGAAAATCTTGTTCGAACCCCAATCCCCAACGGCAATGCTCCTGATCAAGGCCTCGACTGTTCCACAGGTGGGCAACCGCTCGGGCCCAGCCTGTTCTGGGCGATGATCCTGTGTCGCGACTGCCATATGGCAATTAATGTCAATTTTAACGTATCACCAACAATCAAAGCGTGATACCACCCCAATAATGGCGGCGCTGTCAACTCGTATATCACCGTGTTGTGAATTGCGAAGCATGATTAATGGTTCTATAAGTAGCATCCAGAGAACTTCGGCATCAAGTTGGCCAATCTTTGCATCGAGGTGAATGAACTGAATCATCAAGGACCTTGATATTGGCACATGACCCCATTTCGATGGTGCAGCAGCACTGATGGCGGCCTCCTAGTGGGCAGCCCCGCAGGATGTTTTCGGATAAGCTCAGCGGAAACCAGCCAATTGCTTCTGGTACAAATATCACCGGAAGACTGGTGGCAATGCCGTAACAGACCTCTGAAAGACAAGATGGCGGACCCCGTAAGCCTCACTCCGGCCATTAGCCCCGAACGCAATTAGAAATTAGCCGGTTTGGTGATGAAAAGCAATTACAAATTAGCCGGTCTGGATGAAAGCAAAAATGGCTGATGAACAAACCGGCGTGTGTGACTCACTGCTGATGCAAATGCATTTAAAAACGTGTTCAAATAATTGATTCACCCTCTCCGCAGATCTCACTTGTCTTCGGGACGCTTCCGCATTGGGTTCGGCAAACCAGAGTTCAACTCCCAGGTCAGTTTCTCGACCGGTTCCTAGCAAGCACAGAAATCTCGAATTGCAGCCATCTAATCGTTAAAGTCGAAGTTGATTGAACATTACAGAAGTGCGGCTCTGAGATATTCCACTCAAAAAAACTAATTTGGGGAAACCTAACTTTAAGTAAAAAAAGTGAAAAGATGACTTTCAATAAGCTGCGTTTTCCCGTACAGAAAAATGGCATTACCATGAAAGAAAATGTGGTGAATGATATTTCAGACAATGACTAACAAAAAAAGAGCTCCTTGTGATTGATGTTCATGTAATTATATTAAAAAATGTTTGCATATCAGTCCACACTAAAATGCTACAAAACAGCCCTGTTATTTATATGAGTAAAAATTCACACGCAGCTAATAATTTATTTTAAAACCTTCCATGGTTAATCCGCAAATAAAAGCCTCCACAATTCATGTTATTTATAAGACAGAACGTCGATGGTAATAAAACGTTCATACACTGTACGTGTGCTGGTTGAATTTCAACATCAAGCAGCACTGTCATGAAAAAATGTGATAAATAATATTTCAGACAATGAAAAAAAAAACTCCTTATGATTGATGTACGTGTAATTATGACATAAATATAAAAAACACCGTTTGCATTCATGTTTATGATATCAAAATGCTATAACAAAACCTCGTTAATTGAGCAGAAATTCATAATATTTTAAAACAAAACGAGCTTCGAAGCACATTGGACTAAACATGCAACATAAGTGCAATCTCACCTTCTATGGTGTAATCAGCCACAAGTCTCCACAATTCAATTCGTGCTATTTAGACAGTACTTCAACGTTCAACTTCATACAACTGTACGTGTGCCGGTTGCATTTCGACATCGACATTTATTGGAGGAGCAGACTTCGTTATAGTTTTCAGCGCCTGATTTTCATTCCAAAAGGTCTTGCCCCGAGGAAATGGGCGAGGCGGACTGTCGGGCACGTGGCATTCAGAGTCAGTTTCGAAAATGATATCAGCTTCCAACAATTTCCAAACAAACAACAAAACCCAAGGTCCGCCAAACTCTAGACATCATCTCCGCCCACGTCACTTCTGGGGACTGCGAGGCGTACCTTACGTTTCGGAAACCATACACCGCCATTACAGCTGGCCAAACCGGCTTGGGTTCTATGCCTATCGGATTCTATACCAACAACTGAAACAATTGAACAGGTTCACCTGACAAAAGCCAACATGCAAAACAAAAATGCACAACATTGCACCTGCTGTTTTCCCAGAATCAAATTTGCGTTTCCGAATCGATTGCCAAAAAGCCGAAACACTAATTACAGAACACCAAATACGGCCACAGCGTGCAGGCCCCTTGGTAACGTGCAAATATTGGATGGAGAAACCATTTGCGAGCTTGCCCTGCAGCAAGAGCTGGCACATGCGACCTGGATTCTGTGACCAGCCAATTGAATTCGCTATTAAGCTCGGGGGGGAAACGGTTTCGTAACACACTAAATACAAAAAGCATGTCAAAGGAAATGGGGTTGTGATAAATTTGTCAAAAAACTGCACAGTCCACCAACTAATGTCTGTTCGTGAAGGTATTGACAAGCCGGTAAAGCAAGCAGAGTCCAGCGATACACAGGTTTCACGTGTCTGCAATTTGGTCAGCCAATACTGAGGACACATTGATGCAGATCAATAAATGACCTACGTGAATTGGCGGCGAACAACAGCTGTCCAAAACCGTGGGTGGACACACTGCATTCATTGCAGTTTCAGTGCATCCTGGGATGCATCATCTTAATCCAGGGTGCTCACAGCACTGCCAGTTTTCTGTATGGTTTGAGTAAACATTAGTGAAGCTAAGGACGACACTACTCATCAGGTGATAACGACAAGACATTACTTAGGGTAACGTCACGTGAAAATTGGAATAACCTTTTCCTACGTACAACAAGATAGTGACAACTGTGTTTTATACAACTACAGCATTAGATCTACCTACATGAACATGTAGATTTTCCATTTCAAGTACAGAACACAACGCAAAACATCATCTAGATCATCCAATATCAGTACAGCACACACAACAAGCATGATCTACGTTGATCCAATACCAGTACCACTTACAGCTAAACATCGTCACGCTCATGTTCATGATTAAGATCATCTAAAACCAGTATAGTCATTTAGAACAATCATTTAGATCACTGAATGGTATAAGCAAAGGTGCCAGCTTGCTATTTTGTTAAAACTTCTGACGATTAGGAGGCCTACCCTATGTTCTGTACCTTTTGTTCAACCAGGTTGTTCACTACTGGTCACCCCAAAAGGATGCACTTGCCCTGCCCACTTACCCAAGCAACAGCAAGACCAATTCTTTTGACTGGCCCCTTCAGGGCTCACTTGGCACCTTTTCAGCAGGAATGTGCAAACTGATTTTGCCCGGAAATTACTCTAAATGCTGTACTCGAAACAACTTGAAGTTAAGCTCGATCGGAATGCACCATGCAGGTTTTCTTTCCTAGCTCTAGCTGCTTTTTCGGTTAGGTCTTGAACCTGAAACACACAGAACCACAGCCACCACGAATCGCTAGGTCAATCTCGATTTCGCCTCACCGAGGCGTTATTTGGGCTAATTATCTGGCACACAGGTGCTGTCCCCAGTTCCAGGACACGGCGATTACGCCATTCCGGGGGGAAACAATGCGCATTGTTGGAGCACCTGAGACGCCCTCTCAGCGAAGAATGGAGAGTGAAAATCGCGGGTGAAAAGGGGTGCGCGAGAGTAAAGATGGTCAGATTGCACCCCCCGCGTGATTGGCACGGACCTCGCAGCTCTCGTTAAAAGCTCTCCAGGGGGTGGGCATATTTTCGGAGCAACCCAATGCCCGAGGAGCTCCACGGGGTCAGGCCCGAGAAGCGCAGCCAAAACTCCGAATTCTGGAGCACAGAATCCAAAAAAACTTCACCTCCAACGCGAAAAAAAAATGTGCATTTTGCTAAAATAAACTGACACCTGCCTCGCACATCCGCGCCATCGCCAGTGCTGCCACTCCGGAAAAAAAATCAGAGGATGCAGTTTCAACTGAACCAAAGTAGGCCTCTTTAGGCAGAATACTAAAAATGAATAATTTAGGCATGACAGAATGGGTAATGCCCGACGCTCGCATGCAAAATATTTATTTCGTTACATTTTATCCGATGGAAAAATGGGCAGGTTGTCGTGTTAAGCCCCCGCCCTGAGGAATGCCAACCATGCAAAACTAATTACACATTTTTGCTACAAATAATTCTTACAATTGATACATTTATCTTTCCTCCGAGTAGGATTGGTCGTCCACTAGGGTCTGAGCTATTTTGCATCATTTGAAAATACCCCGTTGATTATTAAAGAAAAGTTAAATAACTTGACAAACCTCGTTCGGAGGTTGCATTGCAGAGACGCACCTATTTCGGGATTTTTCTGTAAATAAATATGACTTTTTTAAATTTATCATTATTTACACGGGAAACAAATTCATCTCTTGCCTCATTTGTTTCCAGAAATCACTAAATTTTGATTACATTTACAATGTGTTACAAAAGATGCTGTGCATGCACATGGAAACAATTTGAAATAGCTATAAATACACTAATTGTTCCTTATTTCGGAGATATTTCACTGCGGGCAAATTCTTTGAAATATAAAATACAGGAGATTTACATATTGTTATAACGTTTCAATTGAAAATCTTAACTGGATTTAAAGGTGGAAGTGTTTGCAAAAAAAAATCGACATTCTCAAGACGTCAAAAGTAGACCTTGAAGACAGTCGATTGTATTCATTTTTCGTTTCTTTCAACTCAATGTAAAACCTCTGAAAACCACCTCTCATCTTTTCTTAACAGGTATTGATGTTTCGTTTTTGGCAATGAGCCGCCTGGGCTCCAAGGAAAATGGATGCAAATGATTTGCCTTTTTTCATGCGATTTGACGTCAGAACGGACTTCAATGAATATCAATTAGCTGCTAAAATTCGATGTATCGATGATGTTAGGGCCCATTGCGTCAATGAATGTAACGTTGGATAACATTTTCGCCCCCAACCACGTGACATTTTATGTTGCCTGTATGAAACTGAGTTGAACTGAAATGATTACTACATGTATATTCTGCTCATGAAAACAGAAAATGAAACAACCTAAAACAGTAATTTGCTAGTCAAACTTTGCTTATATAGCAGCTTTCAATGCGAGGCCAAACTGGAAATGGAGTGCGTAATACGGCACACAAGCATGCAAATTGTCAACATCGATAACCACATCCTGAGAACTATTCATTCATGGAATTAGGTTGCAGCGCATTGCCAACATCTGATCTCACCTGAAATAATTTACCTGAAGTAATGCACATTTCCCCGCAATATTACACGTGAACGAGCAACTGGGTGAAACTCGTGTTAAACACGCAAAAACGGTAAGCCACAAATTGCACGCAAGGATAACCACCACCAAAGCGTGTTATGTAATTACTGAAAAAATGAAATTTTGCAGAAACTACAGAAAGAGGTCTGGGCTCCACAAACGTTATGTACTTGTACAGGTATGGAGTGATCGGTACATGTTGTTGTGTTCCACAAACAAAACTACACTAATGTTACTTATCCATGCCTCACAAGTTACAAGTACATTTTATCACATTACAAGTACATTTTATCACATTACAAGTGTTTTTTTCCACGACAGTATCAGCAACAGCAATTTGCTTGTAAATTTGTAGCGAAATTCCTACAGGGGCACAGATACCCTGTAAATCGAGCACAAGTCAGTATTACAAGGACTTGTAGAACGGTATTCCACCAACGATGAAGTACAACTTGTATTTTATCAGCCACTTCTCACACACAAATGTGCTAATACCATCCAAGTCGTCATTCAATGTTTGTGGAACAGCATTCCACAAGTCCATATTTACAAGGCCACACACGGGTAGCTTTAAAAAAAAAATATTTTTACAGTTATGTAGAATAGGGCCCAGTTGGTTTCATTGCTAAACTTGACACCGAAAAATTGAGCTTGGCCAAGCTCCTGGTTATCGTGTCACGAATAGGGAAAGTTACCCCATTTCCTAACTCCCCTGTTTTTCATCACGTTTCCCTGCATCTTACCAACTACATGCATTATCAGAGCTTACCTGTTCCCAAACGCGTCTGTGCTACTGACCTTTCCGGCGTAATTTACGGCCTGCCTCTCCATAAATTAGCCTTACCATTTTCATTAATCCCCATTAAGTGCTTGGGGTTAATCTAAGAGATTACCTGTCCCAGTCACGGGGCTGAGAGTAGGCTAACAGTTGGCTCAGAAAATGCTCCGTACCAGTGAAACATCCCCACGGGCTTAACCTCAGGGCAAAAACTCCACAATTTCTGACTACAAACGAAAGAAAGAACAATTCCATTGTGAGAAATCCTTTTTGGGCCATCAGCAACAACGCTCTCATTCTAATGAGTCAAGCCGAAGCAGCGCTACGATGACATATCAAATTTAACATTTTGAGGGGGTCAAACGTTGCCCTACCTGCCTCTTTGGGGGTGTCAAAGTTCGCAGGTTTACGTGTTTCGAAACGCTCCGTGGAGTCACCTGAACTCAATTAGGAAGACGGGGAATTGAAAGCTATCAGGTTATCGCAGGAGTCAAACTTAACCTCTTCTTTGTTTCTTATAGGAACTATTTTTTTTCATCCGAAACTGAGCCCACTGCAGGTATCAGTGCAGCAGATGGTCAATTTCTTGAGAGCTGAGAACGAATGAGAGCTACTGCCACCCTCAGCTCTCAGGAAATTGGCCATCTGCTGTACAGATGCCTGCAGTGGGTTAGACTGCAGGTGTTTTCACTTCTTGGACACGGGGCTGCGAGTGCTATCGGAGAGTCACGCCTTCACTATATATACACTGGTTTTGGGACTACCAATACCGGTATGGTTAGTGATATCACTACATTATACCGATCTTTCCATCAGGGCAGCTTCAAAGTGGGCAGATCTGTTTGTGCCTCTCAGAGAGCAGCTCTCACGACTCCAAGCTATTGCATTTTGTTAAATTGGTAATAATTTATAAACTCACCCACATTCTGGACGAATTTGGGTGAGTTTATAAATTATTACAAATGAAATACGTACGTTTCATTTATATTTATGTTGATATAAGTTTTACGCAACACGTACAGGCTACACTAGATATGTTTTCAGGATGGCCACATCAAACTTTAAAATGATAATTGGGCATGAATTGCAAAGCAAATTCCACAAAAAAAGCACTACGGAGTTTCCGTTATCTCTGTGGGGAGATAATCTGATCGATTTTCGGTGTGATGGGTGAATTTATTTGCAAAATGCATTGGAAACATTCCATTTAACATTAAGAAAACTAACTTCGTGGCCACCTTGTACAACACCTTTTTTTTGGAATGCCGTTCCAAATCACGAGTTCCAATCATGATTCGAAGTTTGGTGTTAGATCCATCAACTCGTCCCAAAAAACTTCCAATTTCCAAATTGATAATTTCACGTGAATAGCTGCCATGATCCCTTTTGTTGTTGGCTGCATACAAATTCCATGACATTGATTTTAATTGCACCATTCTCAGACATGTCTCAATGTCAAACACGGTCAAGAACAATGACCAATAATACTGACTCCGTAATGGCGTCCGTATTTCAGTTCAGTATCAACGTGCACCTCATTACACCGCATAACAAAAAGCAAGAATAACAATAACAATAAAAAAAACTCCGTTTCGCTATACTGACTCCTTTCAGACACCGGGGTTACTTAACTGCGACGCATGCGCAGACCGTGCCAGTCTGCCACTTGTGTACTCCCACCATTCAACATGCCCATTATAGTGACGATGATCAAAGATCGAAGAACAGCGGACCTTACACGATCATTACTAATGCCAGTATCAACCATCATCTCTCCTTAGTTACATGTCAGCCAAACACGATTTTGTTAAATTCTCATCATTTCTGGCAAATATTCCCTTTCAGTTTACCTTACATGATCACATCTGTCAAGTAATGAAGGCAGGAAGGAATATTAATATTTGGTAAATTCATGACTACCCTGGTGAAGAGATCAGTATGCAATTCTCTACTGCCATCACCATGTTTCTATAATGATTTCACTTCATACAGTTTATATACTGTACAGGTTTTTGTGATTCTCTACTGATATCACAGTAACATTAGTGAAATCACTCGTTTTTTCACTAAAATCAATACATTTGTACTACTGACAAAAGTACTACCCTGGTGAAAAGATTAGTATGTGAATCTCTTCTGCCATCACTATCTTCTATAATGATATCACTAACACTGCGCAGATTTTTGTGATTCTCTATTGATATCACTATCAATACATATTGGCTTTTGGGACTACTGATATCAGTATTATAGTGGTTTTTGGAACTACCGGCATCTGTATGCTTAGTGATATCAGTATTAAAGTGGTTTTTGGGAATACTGGTATCAGTATGCTTAGTGATATCAGTATTATAGTGGTTTTTAGGACTACTGGTACCAGTACGCTTAGTGATGTCAGTATATAGTTGTTTCTGGGACTACTGGTATCAGTATGCTTAATGATGTCAGTATCATAGCGGTTTTTGGGACTACTCTTATCTGTACGTTTAGTGATATCACTCATTTTTCTTACTATTGTACTGATTATACTGACCTATCCACCAGGGTGACCAGGGCAATGATCGTGTAAGATCCGCTAACGGACCATCGTCAGTAGCGGACGTCAGTCCGTAAGTACCGCCCTAACACGATCGATAGCACTGTCCAGTGCACAAAGGGTACTGTGCAAACGTTCAGGAGGATAAAACTTACCAAAGACGCAAAGATGACATAGCTGGCACTTCATTCCCCATTTTCAAATCCAGATACTGACATTATCCGCCGCCCCCAAGCGCTCTATCGCCTGCATTTCGAATCGATATGAAAAAGGGGCATCACTTCAGGTCGTGCACCCCAGGTCGGGCACGCGATGCCCGTTTTCAAAACCCCGATAATCGGCCAACTTTCGATCGGGATTGCGCCGCGCGTCGCCGGCCAGGCTCCTCTATTTATAGCCGGGCTTTTCAAAGCCCGCATTGTGCCGTCCACTCCGAGCGGGATGCCGGGTGATAAGGATGCGCTCTCCCGGGATCAGCACCCCTCAGGAGATAAAAGGAACAAGGGGAGTGCGTACCTGCAACAACGACGGGCTCCCGGCGAATGCGTTCATGTTCTCGGCAGCAATTTCGACGCCAACCGTCTAGGGTTACCGTCTGAGAAGCGTTGCAGGTCCACCCTGCGCCAGCCGCCGATTGGGAGGTGCGTTGAACGTGCGCGTTGTGCCGACTCGGTCCGTTCCATCGCCGGTCGCACGAAAGCGTGCGGGTTCAGGGCGACCACGACCCGGATTCGGAACTGGGGTCGGTCGCACGCGAATTTCCGCCGCAATTACCGCGGACGCGCCAGCTCTCGTGCGGCTCCTCACTCCTTATCCCCCACTTTTCTCCGCTCCCGGTGAAAGTGCGGCCTGCGACCGCCAGAGGGCGGCACGGTACGGCTGGGGTTTTCAAATACCCACGCGGGAACCCGGGGCACTTGCATCCAGCTTCGAAATTCGATCCCGCCGATTAAAACCCGATATTTCGGCTTACGCACTTGCATCTTGGCTGCTTTGAAATACCAGAACCTCAAAAGTTGACCACGAGTACGCCCAACGTGGCAAACATATTACTGGCCCATAGTTTGCTGTAAGCACTTACAATAATTGCTCAATTTAGTTTTACCAATGTAGAGTTGGTCGTCCACTAGGGTTCCAGCTTTGGTTTATGATTTCGAAATGTCCCGCTTATTTGTGCAAAAAGTTGGAAATTTGAAAAAAGCCGTTACGCGACCTCCGAAAACGGGGCTTCCCTGCATGACAACCGCCTTCGAATTTTTTCGGCGGTTTTTTCAAATTACTCCATTTTTTTATAAATAAACGAGGCATTTTCAACTTATAAAGCAAAGCTCAAACCCTAGTGGACGAGCAATTCTGCATAGGGAAAAAATTAATTGAGCAATTTGAATAAGTATTTGAAGCAAGAAATGTGGTAGTTTTGCATGGTGGTCATGCTTTTGGCTCATCCTTAATCGGACAGTCCCCACATTAATTCAAAGGATGACGGCCTCTACATGTTGACCACTTGGGCTATGACGCACAAACTGCACAATGGTAATTACTCTCTGTACATTGACCAGCATGGTCTCAACATGTAAAGGTGGACGGTGGATTATTATTATGTATCACAAGTCGAATTCCCTATTTTTCCGGTGGTTTTTTTAAACAATTCCCTGGCTTTCTCAAAAATGTGTACTGAATCAAATGGAGGCAACACTTATCGATTACTGATATTTTCATTTATTATTTCAAAAGTTGACAGTGCGCTCTGGAAACTAGGGGAATTCCCAATTCTTGCATAAGTGTGACAAGATACACCCTTTATGAGCAGTATCATAAACAATTAATCACTTGAGATATTGGCAGTTTAAAACTGGCATGTTATTTGATGAAAATGTCTGACTTTAGCATGGAAATTTGGAATTTCACTGACTTTTCCAGGTTGGCTCTATTTCCCTGCCAATTCAAGGTTTTCCAGATCAGTGGGAAACCTCTATCATGCAGCAGTAGTTGAAAAAATTCTAAATAAATGATCCAGAAGGCATGTATGCACATTCTGCATGTAGATCGGAATCACATTTTCCCGTTATCCTATCAAATTAAGAGAAAAATAGTTCTTCCTTAAAATTTATAGCAAGCAAGTCTTTCTATAATCTAATCTTTCTGATTACTCGTGTGTGCTACATTATTTCTGAAGCTAATTACGCCTAATTATGCCATCGTTAGAACTGCAAACGAAATTCCATTAGTTTTCATTAATAAGTCAAATGAAACCACTGGAGTTGTCTCTAACGTGTCCCAAATAGAATCTTAAGAATCATTCGGTATAATCTTTATACTAAACAGGTGTTTTAGAAATTTAGTGGATCTACAGCGCCATCTGTGGATGTTGAAAAGCATCGATTGCTGACGTCATCTGAAGTAGTCCACAGATATAAATCTAAACACTTTGAAAACCTGAGGACGTGGTCGTTGGCAATAACAAAGTGATATCTGTACTTGACACAAAGTTTGATAGAAACCATTAACTGGTAAATTACGTTTTTTTAAATGGATTCAGGTGCCTTCATTTGCAGAACACATCCGTGTGGGTGTGACAGTTGAGTGGCACTAATTGCGCGACCACACAACCGAACTTTTAGGCCAACCCGCCCTCAATCGATCGTGTCCTCGATGAGGGTTACGAAATTAGAAAGTAAAAAAGGTTGGAGTGGAATGTTTTAAGAACCAGAAATCCAAGAAGGATCAGCGCTCAATTCTGCGAAACTAGCAATTTCTATGCAGTTGCCTCCTTTTTTATCATCGCAGTTCTTTGCTTTTAAAACGTGGAGGAACATTCAATATATTTCCAGCTCTAACCGCTTGCTTTGACTTTCCAAAAATCCTTGAATCACGTATGCAACTTTTACCACATGCAACCTAAATTACCAAACGCACATTGGCGCTATGTTAGTTCTCGGAAAGGATTTCCACAGCTGCCGTCCAATAAATCCCCTGCCTTTCCCAGGTATTCCAGGCTATCAATTTTTTTCCCTGACGTCTAGGGTTCCCAATCCACCGACATTGAGCGAAACTAACGCACATGTGGTAACACATGTGCAATAAATAAATAAAAATATAAAACATTTGAAACAGGTGGTGAGGAAAACAATTACCGACTTTTTGCAATAAATTGATGCTATAAACAATTTAAACAACATTTCAATATCTACGAATGTAGTTTTTTAATTTGGCTGCATAAAAATACACATTCAGATTCCACTTAATCAGTGCGTATTTACACGTACAATGTAGATGCTCCGCATTTTCTTTAATTTGGCAAAAAGAATATTTTCGCAATTTTCGCATTTATCTCAGACTCCAATTTCTGCTCCACTTTCAGTTCCCTTAATTTAACAGGCTGCCATTTTTCTGTCATTGGTTTTAGAGGCATTCTAAATAACACGCAAGTATAAATGATATACATGCATAAATGAATGGCCAATGTGCAATGAACGTACTGATCAGTACAGATCAGCAGTCCCAAACACCACTACTATACTGATGTTGTATAATGACCATGTACTGATCTTTCCACCAGGGCAGCTGCAGATCCCCTGCCTTTCTATCCTGCCAAATCCCCTGACTTTACCAGGGTTTTTTCCTGGTTTTCCAGGTCAGTTACAAATCCCCTGACATTTCCAGGTTTATCCATGTAAGTTACAAATCCCCTGACATTCCTATGTTTTCTAAGTCCTGTGGGAGCCCAGCTAGGCGACAGACAGTAATATATCCGAGCTTGGCTTACCTTCCGCTGATGGATTCTGGCCGTTCGTTGCACTCTTCACACCCGACAGCTTGAGCCCGGGGAAGATCAGCTTGACGGACATCTCCCCAGTCTCGCTGTCCGTGAGCACCATCGGCCCATCGGACGGGGACTGGGGGCAACTGACGGAGATCCTCTGCCGAGCGGGGGCGACCCTCGGCGGCGCCAGGGTGCTGAGCAGGTCGTCTAGCTGACTCTCGTCGATGGGCAGGCCCTTGAGCTTGCACTGGGCGTCGCCATCGGAAGCGTAGCCGACGATGGGCACGATGGCCCGGCTCAGGGAGTAGGGGCCTCCGCGAACCAGCTTGCAGTCGGACTTCGGCACTTCCATTTTCCCGGAAATCGGCCTCACCTGCCGCGGGCCGGGGCGCGAATTCACCGCGCCTAAGGTGACCCGCACCTGCCAGATATCACCTCCCGGCCCTTGCTCGCTGCCCCCTGGGCTGCAAGTGGGCAACCTCGGAGGCGGCAGGGGAGCATTGTCGGTGAGGGTGTCCGTGCTGGAGCTCGTTTCTTCGTCCTGCCCTGTTCTGGAAGAGTCCTTGTGAGTGTTGGACTTGGTTTCCTGATGCCTTTTTCGGACATTGGACTCATCAAGTTCCTTGGGTGGCTGGGTTTCTTGGGGCGTTTTGGGGGCATTGGACTCCTTGGGTGGTCTGCTCTCCTGGGGCGTTCTTGGGGCATTGGGCTCCTTGGGTGGTCTGCTTTCTTGATTTGTTTTTGGGACATTGGACTCCTTGGGTCGTCTACTTTCTTGATTCGTTCTTGAGGCACTGGACTTTGCGGTTTCCCTGGAGGAGCATAAGCCTTGTCTGGTCTCTACCTCCAGGACCTTGGACAAGTTGGTCATGCTCTGAGACTTCTCCATTGGATCCGCATTCTGTGTGGGTGCCAGACTCAAGCCCCCGGTCTTGCCGATGAGGTGGCTGATGTTGGCCGAGAGGGACCTCACGGCCCTGTACTTCTTCCTGCTGGAGGCTGCTGACTGAAGGTCGTCCGAGAGGATGCTGTCCAGTTCTTGCAGGTCCAGGGGAGGACTCTCAGTGGCCGAATCCTTCTTGTCGCGCCTGAGGTTGCGGTAGGCCAGGTCGTCCTTGACCACGTCAGGCGTGAATCGCCTCCTCATCTTGGGCCTGGAGAGGTCCTTGGCCTGGGCGTGGAGGTAGTCGGTGGCAGCAGCCTGGCTCACCGGTCCCAGAGGGATGCCGAAGGGAGGCTGGGGTTCGATAACCCGCTGCAAGTTCGCGTCCCGGATGTTGCGGAAGGACAGGTCGTCCAGGATGGTGTGGGGCTCCTCGGCCGAGGCTTTGGCCTGGATGTCATCCATTGAAATGGAAGGAGACAGAGCTGGAGACAGCATCAGGTAGCTTCCGGTGTTTCCCATGAAGGCTGGTGTCCGTCCAGGATCGGCAACACGCGCGTGCTTCCGGTAGGCCAGGTCATCGGTGACCAGATCTGGCAGTCCAGTGTTGCCGACAAGCGAGTCCACGCTGCCGGTGAAGGGAGTCCTTGCAAGACCACCATGATCACCAACCCTTTTTGAATTGGTCTCCGGAACCTCTCCGGAGGTG
This sequence comes from Rossiulus vilnensis, assembly GCA_034700785.1. Taxonomy (NCBI): domain Eukaryota; kingdom Metazoa; phylum Arthropoda; class Diplopoda; order Julida; family Julidae; genus Rossiulus; species Rossiulus vilnensis. Next base: position 22,427 of record JAQIXS010000506.1, on the reverse strand, counting down.
CAATTCCTGCCTGTTGACTCTTCGGCGAAGGCCGCATCGTCCTGTCGCATGCTCTCATAGATCCTCTCCAGTTCCAGCAGGGCATCCTCTAGGTTATCGGCTGTCTTGCCCTTAGTGCCCTTGGTCATCCTGTCCAGGGTCCTGCCCACACCCTCTAGGTTGGTAGACTGGGTCTGCCGGAAGTGCCTCCTTGCAGGTGGGGGTGGAGGTGAGGACCCGTGGGCCCTGTGGTGTTGCTTGGATCTTTCGAGGACCAGAGACAAGGGCCTGGTTCCTGCCCTATGGACCGGGTCTAATCTTTCGGGAGGAGCCGGGAACCTTGGAGGTGTTGGTTGGTGGTTAGGACTGGGCAGGTCCCCGGTGCCCTTGCCGGTGGAGAACAGGAAGCTGTCCTGGGTATGCCTGGAGGGCGAGGGTGGGGGCCTGTGATGGGAAATGGGGCCACAGGTAGCTTCTGTGTCCATGCCAAAGCCAGGTGGAACTGGACTCCATGGCTTCGGGATGGAGTTGAAGTTCCTCAGCTTCTTGGGATCGTCCAGCTGCACCGAGGCCCTTCGCTGGCAGTTTGGCCTTCCGGAGATCTGAGAGTCGCTCATGCAAGTGTCGTTTGAAGAGTAGCTGACTCTCTCGAAGCCCTGGTCGGGTGTGGTGTGATTGTAGATCACATGGGAGGTGGTGGTGAAGGACAGGGGTCTGGGTGCTGATGCTCGAGGCTTCCTGCTGCAGGGCACGCCATTGGGGACCAGGCTGCTGACTTCCGTTTCGCTTCCGGTTTGGGTTCCTGCCGGCGAGGGAAGGCCCTCGAAGGCGTAGGACTGGGGCCTCTGGCCGTAGTGCCGAGGACGACCATCGACCGCGATCAGGTGGAACTTGGTGGTGGACCTGGGGGGTGGGGTGGGGGCTCTGGGGATGATCCCGTCCACGCACACTTTCCTGATGGGCAGGTGGCAAGAAAGGACCGTTTCGTGTTCCTCGTGGCCCCTGGAGCTCGTGGGTGGCCTGCTGGCGAACGTTGTGCATGCTGTGAGCAAAAAACAGGATACGTTAGCCGCCATTTTTCGTCTTATTTAAAGTTTTTTTAAAATACAGAGGAAGCTCTATCATCCAAGGTTCGGTTCCGCGATATTTGGATTAACCGAGGTCCAGAGCATATAAACAATGATAAAAGCATCATAACAAGAAGGGAATAGTGTGCCCCTTCCCTTGAAAGTTGATTTTAAAGTAAAAATATCGTAAATGTGATAACGGCAGTGCACAGGAAGTGGGATCCAAAGAAACCCAGTTGACTTTAAGCAACTTCTTTCAAGGTCATCGAAAATTTATCTCGTAACGTAGGCCTAGTAAACCTAAAATAAATGTTCAACTAGATAGTTATAGAGCATGATTTAATGCTCTCAATCTACGGTCGTCTCATTTTTTTTTTCATCAATGTAGGTGGCAAAACAGAATTATCGGAATCATACAGATCATGCAGAAAAGCTGGCAGCTTTCCCCGATGGTGTCATACACTGTTATCAGCAGTGGAATGATTGTGTAACACAATTTCATGAATGTCACCAGTCAATCTACCGTGAAGCTAATTTTACCACGTATCATTAATGTAGCGGTGTAAAACACATTAATTTGTCCCAGCTTCCCTGCAGAACAACGATGTCTTGTTTCCGCTAATATCCGATAATTCTGTTTTGCCACTTCCGGTAATGAGAGAAAATTGAGACAACCAATGATTAAGACGTATTAGACCACGCCGTACAACATTCTAATTGGAACGTATGCCCTAGCTCTACTAGGTAACGAGGTACATCTTCGATGTAATTCAAGGTTAATTTAGGCGACATCAATGGACTAATTCCTCCATCTCTTTACTTCTCATACAATACCTATATCAATGGTGTTATAACAATAAAATCTAGATGCACATCTTCATCAGTTTGCCTTATTTTGTGGACATCTCATCCACAGTGTCTCCAACTGAGACAAGTTAAATTAAAGTATGGAACCCATATATATGTACACACAGGTACGAGAACGTTCATAACTGACGTCATGCAAAAAAAACTATTGTTGGACCCCCTCCTGTCATGCGACTGTCATGCAAGGACGGGATTTATCCGTCCCTTCCCCCACTAAAAAGTGACGTCATTTATGAACGCTCCCTATGTACCTGTAGACAGCTGAATTTTTTCAAAATTACATGTACTTTGTAGATATTTTGAGTACTGTCTAGCTTGTGTACAATGTTTTCATTTTTTATGACAAACCAAAACACTCATGACTGAATTTGGTTCGTCCAAATCTTCTCCTCAGCATTCATTCATCACATCACATCACCATCGACTTACTTTGTTGTCTGCCATCCCCCACAGCAGCCTGACTATTGCCGATGAAGTATGAGGGCGCCGTCCTCGGGGGCTGCGGGCTGGGGCTGAGGCTGGCCCTGGCGCTCCAGGCCCTGGAGTTCTGCGGAGTCCTGCTCCTCTCCAGCTGGGGCGGTCGGTCGAGATTTTCGGAGTCTTCTCGCGTTCGCCTCTTGTAGTAGCGCTCTGTGCGGCCTACCCTGTTGCGTTTTTCCTTGGAGATCTTGTGCAGGGCCTCGTCACTGTGGTACTTCTTGACGTCATGCCACTGTTCCTCCTCATCCGAGGACGTGTCTTTGTACTGCCTCCTCTGGGCCTCCACCCTGGCCTTCACCGAGTTCTTCTTGCTCTTGTGGCCATATCCGTCCAGAGAGTCCACCAGGCTTGGGCTCCTCTTACACGAGGAGAACAGGTCGAAGGCCGATTTCTTGCTCTCCCTCAGGTCCCTGGAAGACTGGCTCAGCCTGGAGTCCCCTTTGGGAGGGGTATATCCGCCATTACTTCCGGCCTTCTTTGTGCACCGTGAGGCGAGCTTTAGGAGGGCTCCTCTTTTCGGCGTGGAAGTCCTGGAGTTGGAAGAGGAGGAGAGCGAGGAGGAACTGTCGGACTCCTCCTGGGCTTTGCTCTTCCAGAAGAAGTTGAAGCGATGGTTCTTCTCCTTGGTCTTCGATGCGCGATCCTCGAGGGAATCGTCAGCGAATTCTGCGAACGGATTGGCCATGCTCAGTTTGGCGTAGTTGGGCAGGCTGGACGACTTCCGGCGCGCTGCATCGAGCTTCTGGTGAACGCCGTTTCTTTCCATCTTCGTTTGGGCTTGGGGTTCATTCGCTGGGAAACCTGCAAGGAAGCAAAGATAAAGAGTGGTTGAAAAACTGGAAAAAGATGGCATGGTGGTGCCGAAACAAGATGGAATGCCAAAATCCATGAAGAATAAAGGAAACAGCCAAAGGAATACAAGAACGTGGTGCTGCAGGGTTCCCACCGAAATCGAATCCTAACTTCCCTGACTTTCGCAGGTTTTGGAAAACATTTTCCTGCCTTTGTCACACTCAAATTATAGAATAAAATGGAAACAAAATTTACCAATCACTGATTTTTTTCGTTCATTATTTCAAAAAGTTGAAAGTGTGTAATGGAAAAAAGGGGAATGCAATTTTTCAATGCCAATTTAAGGCTGGCATTTTATCTGAAGAAGATTCCAATTTTTACAGAATCAAGAAAGCAACCAAATCGAGCTGGCCAACGTGACAGCCGAAACAAGATTGAATGCCAAATGATCTAATGTAATGTAATATACATGTAAGCTTAATGATCTGTGTAATGACGATTCATTTAGTTATCGTTAGCGTGTATTATTTATTTATCGTTTATTTTATTTGCATATCATTTCTAAGAACATTTATTTGGGAGGTTTTTAATTCCATTAATTAATATTTTTAATGAATTTTGTGCAGAAACATACTAAAAAATTGTGATTTGTAATCTTTGTTTTTTGAAAAATTATACCTGCAACGAATCATTAATTAAAATGCTTCAGCAAACTTTTGCAAAGAAATAGTCTAAACCCATCCATTCCTGATTTTTTTTTCTCTAAAAATGTGCATGCGACATCATTGGTAATGTTGGTAAGCACTTTTATATAACATCCTGAGTTCACAATTTTGGTTTTCGAAAACTTTTGCCAACACCCAGGTTCCCATTAACAACATTTCAAGTAAAGAGCAAAGTCGTATCTAAGCACTACAAAGCAATTTACAAAACGTTTATCCAATACTGTTTTTCATTGACTTGATTTTCAATAACTGGCAACGATTCTGGATTGTTATCCGGATCACGGACAGAAACATTCCAGCTTCGTCTGCTGACGTCATCGGCGACCCGATAAACATCCAGAAACAGCACACATTTGTTTGTATACCAGAACGACCTACAGGCGCTAAATGTTTCAGAATTATTTTCAGTCTTCAAGTGCTAGCAGGTTGGACCGCGTCAGTCTCCTCGATGAGAAGACGCATGCAGATTTCCGGCGTGGAACTGCTATTCAAATCTCGAGGAGCAAAGATAAACCTGTTTAAAAGGCGTCAAATGTATATTTTCGATGGAAACAAAAATAAAAGCTGCGCCTGCATGGCACCACCGTGAACCCAGCAACAAAGGCGAATTTAGCACCCATGCTGGCCTCGGTTCCAAATCTAGGCAGCATCTCACTCGAATCATTAATTGAGAAAAGATAGACATTTTGCCTTTTCAGATTTCCAAACAAATCTTCCGTCTGAACAGCTTTTCCAGGTGAGTCTCTAATTAAACTCCCGAAAACAAGAATTCGCCCTTCGACGTGAACGTGGGCCACATAGCCGAAATTGGCGGCTCTGCAAAAAGCTGCATCTCTTCTCAGCGTGGGGCCGTTAATTTGTAAAGTTTGTACACAAAGTGCTGCTGTAACATCCTTCGCATTTCAAAGAGACATTTTAGTGCGCGCTGGGAAGGAGTGGAATCAAATTATACCCACAAAAGCCCAGCTTTTAATTTGAGTGAAACGGCTCTTAAAAATGGACACAGAAAATGGTTGGGGAACATTATGCGCAATTTTCAGCTTATGCTGGGTAAGGGAAAACGCGTACTTCCAACTGTGAGAAGCTGCAAGAATGCATCGTTTTAATTAACTTTGCAATTCGTACGTTTGCGGATTTGCCACACTGCCTTTCGCCTTTTTTGCGGGTGACATCCTGACAGATTTTCATCCAAGATTTTACCGAGATCCACGTGATGATCTCGCAGCCCAGATACCAAAATACATGCTCCCCTGCCTAGTATCCCACAGCCTCTAATTTGCTACATTCATACCATTACCTAATTCTTTACTCTATACTATGCTACATGTTGCTACTACTGCCATCTTGTCACATCAGTCCAACGCGCCCCAAATGCACAATACGCCGTATCCATTAGCGGCGTATGGGCCTACACCCTTTCTGTGAATAAATCTTCAAAATAGTACATTCTTTTTACCCTCAAGGTTAGTAGAAGCGACCTAACCAACCTTGGTTTACCCTATCAATGCAGCGTAACAAACGACTCCCAGCGCCATCTATGGCCATTCGTACAAAACAGGATGTAAACTAAGATATTGGTGTATCCCCAGCGGCAGATACTGTTTCAATACGACTTGTTAACCTCTAAATGCATATATGTTCATGCCCATATCTGGCTCACACACGGTCAGTAATTCAAATATGTTGAATAAACTAATTTCACTATGCAATATTTTTCATATAGGCCTATGCATGTCCAAGTATGCTGCCATGGCTTTATTTAATAGTCATATAACATCTATATGAGGCCATTAACGCAGGCATATATGGCTTTATCTATAGTTACCATGTGTAATGTCAGTATATGGACATATATGGAGTAGTGTATCATTATATTCCCACATATGGCTCATACATGGTCAGTTATTTGAATTTATTGAATGAAATAATTTTACTACGTAACATTTTCCATGTATGCCTATCTATTCCCAAGTATGGAGTCATATATGGCTTTATCCAAAGATGTCTAGTGTGGTATGATGCAATTATTTGGCCATATATGGACTTGCATATACCCATATATGGTTCATACATGGTCAGTTGTTGTATAAAACCGTATAAATGCGCATATTTAACTTTTCCACCCGGATTGATCTAAGGAAAGCAAGGCATGGCAACAATGGCGGCAATTTAGGTTAAACAAAAGCAAGGTTTTCAAATTGTATTTGTTCCACTTCATCCAAAGTGATGTTCAGTTTCAAAACCTGCAGTCAAACCTTGTTAATTTTTTAACGATATATGATACGGTATTCATATTTTTCAGGTACCTTTCCAAACGTGGATACACAAACTGATGCATTTAGAGGGCACTTACAACAACTCATTTATGTATACGAGAGCATGTTTCCACTGATGACGTCAGATTATTCAAGCCCAAGCCGCACATAGTATGCCCTTCATGCATAGGCGTGCACGCGTGCTTAATAAATCTTTGAAAAAGTTTCCAGAAAACCAGGCAAAAACAAAACAATCAAGCTCGCAAGGGGTTATTGCTGTCTACGGCTATAATTTCCGTTTCCGGGTGAAACCAAACAGCACGCACGCGATGCATAATAAGCTCACTTTTTGCTGAAAATTTGGGGGAGAAAAACGTTATTTCATTTGAAATTTCTTTGGAAAAAAAAACAACGTTGAAAAACACGAATGAATGAGCAGGAGTAGATGCACGGTTAAGGAATAAAGAGTACTAATCACCCTTTATTCTTCCTTGGCAGCAGCATGATGAGGCGATAATGTGGTTGACTAAACGCTAAGCTTTAATAACTCAATTTGCTCCCAGATAATTTGGGTTGTTTCAAGCCCGATTGAATGGTTTTTCTCTTAAAGATGGGTTTTCCAAAAAATAATAAAACGAACAAAAAACGGGAATTCAAAGCGCATTATCACTGTAGGCCTAGTGGTCAACAAACAACGAAAACAAATATGTAAACAAGCAAGAGCGGTACAACGACATTTAAGCATTTTATCAACTGCAACATCGATAACCTCTTGGAGTGTATGTAGTGAGCATCTTGTAATGTTTACTGTTGTTGCAGGTCATGAGGGCAGCGTGTACTTAATTCTTGTAGCACAGAACCAAGTTCAAACTGAAGAGTCATTGAAGAAACCGAAGAGAATCACAGCATCCCCCATTCAACTTTGAAAACTTTTTGTCAAAATCACCTGAAGTGTATTCAACAAGTTTATATGGGTTCGATTGAGCGAAGATATTGAGCAAAACAAATTTACAACAAACATTTTGGTTGCCGTGGTGAAAAGATCAGTATATGACTACATGTTGATATCACCATTTAGGCCTATAGTGATTTTTAGTATCCTTTCAGTATCCTTTGTGAAACCTTTATGATCATTTTATCGTAATATGCATGTATGGTTGCATAGCGGTGTTTTGGACTACTTACATCAGTATACTTAGAGATATCACTAACACCACATATTAGTTTATTTCTACTGATCATGTGACATCAGTTTCTCAGTACTTTTCGCGAATGTAGTTTTTTGTTAATCAGATTCCCTGGTGGAAAAGTTAAATATGGTCAAACATGGAATTATATATGATCATATACATTATCTTATCATAAAAAACAATCATAACTGATCACTTCTATTAAGCAAACGTAATAACGCCAATATAAATAACTTTATACCTAACTCTAATAAACTGAACTGTACTTATTACGTTCTAGGTATAGACATACCGTGTAGTTGTATGACCATATCTTTAAATATGCTGACAAACGTACATGCATATGGTCGTATGCCAGAATGTAAAAACATTGTATATGAAAATTAATTAATATGCTCATATAGGTCTAGTTGGGGCCAATTTCTGGTCTAACCATTTCATCAAATTTGGATATATGGTTTCTTGTACATGCATGAGTGTTTTTCCCAAGAAACGGCGTAATTTCCTAAATATTCGGTTAAAAATAATACATATTAGGATGAAAACGTTTTGTCGCTACACAAAGATTATTTCCTCACAGCATATTGAGTTCATTTTTTTCCCCTTTGACGTAAAATGACGCATTGCGCAATTATTGCGAATTGAAAGTCGCAAAAAATCTTATTGCATCATCCGTTTATTAAAGAAAAGAAGCAAAATGACCTCGGAATACGCAATGCGGAAATTATACCTGCCGCGGCGAAAACACCTATAATATGCTAGTATTATTTTTAAAGAAAACTGACTTTCGAAAACTTACTACCATATTCTTGGAAGCCTATTGAGGAAATCAATGCTAAATACGCGGTAGCGTTATTATAGCGTCTAACAAAAAGTTCAACTGCTGAACTTCATGTAAGCTACTGACACAATTTCTGGAATCAAATTAAAATTTCAAATTTCCATTAAATTACTTGTTTATTGGGAAACTTTTATTAGCGCCGCCTATTTCTTCGCCGCCTATTTTTCTGGATTTCAATCTAATTAGTTGCATTTGCAGTAAATTGTGATTTATGAAAGTACATTTCCGAAACGCATTTTTATTACCTGCAGTATAACTGAAATCAAATGAATTCAAATTGGAAATTTTACTAGAATAAAACAGAATTAATCGACTGGAATTGCAAACCATTTCAGCAGTTAACTAAATATAAAATTAAAAGTTGTTTTTATCGTTGAAGGATGGATGTTTAAGTGGACTTATTTACTTGTGTCAATTTGAAATACATGTATATTACTCAGACAAAGCAAATTTAAAACTTGCTCAACCAGGCGTAAAGTTTTTTTTTGTGTGTCTTTTGAAAGATTTGCAACCCGGACACGCATTGTTGCAGTGTCCCATTAAAGGAAGTTATAAGCCATAGTACATTATCTGTTATCACCATGGTTCTATCATTTTCATTGATTTACAATTTGACACCCACTCTTAGTACTGTTAGTATTTTATAGACGATAGTAATGCTGAGCAAATGCCATTGCACCTACAGCTCAAATATTGCTGTTAGCATTTTAATAACTAACACGAATTATGCTCAAATTATCCAAACCAACACCAATCATTCTTCAAGACACTACACACCCGATAAGAAATGGTGAAAAAAAAATCATCTCATTTGCAGAAAATATCACTTCATCAACTGCAGTCATGACTGCTCATCCATCTTGTTTTATTGTGAAGCTGCTGCAACAAACACTAATCAATTCTGTTCAGCTTCATTATTTGTCATCAGCGGATCCATTTATAAGTCTAAGTGCCATTACGAAAAAGAGCGTTTCGAGGATAAGTACTATACCGGTTATCGGCCCTGGTAGTGGAAGTCTTCAAGCAGGTTCCGTGCACCGCAAAGTACACACCCGTTAATTGGAATAATAAATGTCAACGTTAATTGTCTAGACCGTGCATATGCATTTCTGCTGCAGCCCTTGCGTCTGCATCGTACCACAAACAAAGCACGTTTCCAAACTGCTTAAATTCTGGCCAATATTTCTGCGGCGTGAAGACGCCCATAAATTCGCTTCTAAAGTTAGATCTGATGCGTTGGGAGAAGGCTATAAATAGTTTAGTTCTAAAAGCCTACATAACAGTCTCCAGACTAAAAAGAAGGAAATGCTCATAAAAGCGTTGGATGTTGACTTCCAGGCGCTCCACCACTGAGATGCATTCGTATTTTTTTTAAATTGGTTTTTTAATTAAGACAATTCCCTCGGAGATAATAAGAAATAAACACGAAGAAGTAACTTTTTATTTGGAATACCGTTCATGCATTTATTTCAAGTGCTGTTTTCCACATTTTTAGCAATGCGGATTAGAATTGTGTGGCTTCCTCGTATTTATAATCTAACCCCTGGCTTCAATTTAGACCAAATATTAATAGTCTGCTACAAGCACTGCGTAAACATACCTACTTTCAAGCAAAAATTCTCCATAAAATATAATCCAGAAAACATTTTTTGAGTATCATATTCAGTCGCATTCCTCTAGGTTAGGAAAAACTAATTCCAGCATTATTTTTCAAACGATTACAGAGCGACCTATCTCCAAGATCCCTTGCAGGGCCATCTACACGCATAACGCGTTCGGTTCAAGTAATCTTAAGATCAACCCAAAAGGATGCCATCCATGCAACAACAACAACAACAACAACAAAGTTGTTTTGCTTCAAATACTTATTTTGGTTGTCCACTAGGGTCTAAGTTATTTTTTTTACTTGAAAACAACACTTTTACAGGTTTTTGAAAAATTCTCACAGACTCACAGAAATGTTTATGGAATAAAACGGGGAAAAAACATTTACCAATTACTGATATTTCATTTATTATTACAAAAGTTTCAGTTTCTGCCAAACTAATAGAAGAAAGTAGGGGAATTCCCTTTTATAGCGTAAGTGTAACTACACCCGCCCTGGTAATTTAAGGCTGGCATTTTATCGGATGAAAATCACTCTTCCTTTCGTATGAAAATTTGAAACTTCCCTGACTTCACATGTTGTTTACAATTTCCCGACAATGGTCATTTTCGCAGACCGCATAACGTTTTTTTACAAGTTTAAGTTTTAGAAGAAAAAGGGGAAAAAACGAAGCATTTTCAAATTATAACAAATAGTGGGAAAATAGCACACATTAGAAAAAGATAAAATTGAGCAATTACAATAAGTATTTCAAGAAGAAAAAAAGAGTAATTTGCACGGGCATTTCAGCTTGGCACTTATTGCTCAACCTTAGGGTCTCGTTCAAAGTCAAAAACCTAAACTGAAAAAAAAAAATCCCAAAACGTACGCAAATACAGCGCAAACGACACCATGCTCCAGAGTGCATTGCCACTTAGGGTTGTCCCCTGTAGCCGTGAACATGAAACAATTGAGTTGGGCCAACGACAATCCTATTTCTGACTACTCGGTTCACACAGTCGACTTTTGGGAAAGCGAATGAATAATTGTCAGAAAGTCCGCGGTTCAAAATGCGAATGCTGCGAGGTTTGTCCGGTGGTCAGCTGCCATTTCGCTATTTTGCATACAATAAGGACAATAGCAGGGCACTCCCTTAATCACGCAGCAGCCACATAATACGTGACCTGTCTGATGCAGAATTGCAACATTCAGGAAGAGGCCTGGATCTGGCAGCTGGTGAGAGCCTAGGGGTCGCTCATAAAAGCGCATTTGGCGAAATGGACATCTGCCTTTCAATTTCTTGGATTCGTTATCCCTTGACCAGAGGCTCCAGAGCCCAGATGGTCGCCCCATGGACAAACGGCGTTTTAGTTTTCGGGATTAGTTTTACGACATCATTAAATCTAGGAAAAGCAAGCATAGCCAGTGTGAGTATCAGTGGCGTTAAATCATTGCGGGCAGCCCGCGCATCCGTTGTTTTAAAATATATATATATTATTAAACCTTGAATCGACAATCGCAGCGAGGTCTAGACCCGAACAAAAAACCCGCCAATAAGCAGAGTAGATAAACAATAATCAAAAATAAACGAGCTCGTAAAAAGTAACCGATAAACGATGCTAGGTTTATCGAAAATCTAGGCAATTAAAGAGCCTGAAAAAGCAGGAGGCGCATATCATGCGATAAGATTTCGTATAAAAAAAACCAATAAAATAGTGAAAACAAGGGGATGCTGAAGCCTTGCCAAAATTCAACCAATGCAGGTGCCCGCAACTTGAAAGCCGAACTGAAAATTTTGAGAAATGAAATTTACTACATAGTTTTCATTTGTGCAGCTCTATAGTACAAGCAGCATAAAACTTGCAGTAAATCTGAAAAGCATTGCATCGAAAATTCAGGCAATTAAATAGCCTGAAAGGCAGGAGGCGAATACCTGGAGATAAAAAATTTTGCATAATAAGAATCAATAAGAAATTCGAAAATAAGGGGAAGCTGAAGATTTGCCAAAATTTAGCCAATGCAAGTGAAAACGGAAGCGACAATTTCGAAAAAGAAAATGAAAATTTCAGTAGTTTTGATCTCAGCAGCTCTATCGCAAATACATGTAGCAGGATATTTGCAATAAAAATAACACATTTAAGCATCGTAACAGAGCCCGAAATGTAGGCGGCGAATAATATAGAGATGACATTTTATGCGAAAATAAAAATCAATAAAAAAGATCAAAAATAAGGGGATGCTGCAAATTTGCCAAAATGCAACCAATGCTGGTGCACGCAACTTGAGAAAACAACCGAAAATTTCGAGAAAAAATTAAAATTACTGTAGTTTTGCTCTCAGCAGCTCTATCGAAAATAGCAGAAAATCTGCAACAAAAATCACAAATCTGAACAGTGCACTATAATTAAACAGATTAATGTTTGCATATCAAATTTCCAAGAAATGATTTTTTCTGGCTTTAAATGATCCCAAGAAAATAGATACAAGAACAACTCTAACAATTCCCTAATCGTTTTACAGTTTGAGTCCACAGTCGTTGGAGTTTGGAACCAAGTTAATCACCAATTAACAGTTAATTAAAGCAGCAGCATGCCATACACTGTGAATGCAATAATCTGTCGTTACCTGCGTTGCAACAACTGTATGCGCAGATGCACAATGGAGATGGCATATTTTCGACTTTCCATTTCGAGCACGTCCTAGCAGCAGCATTTTCATACATCCTAACGTGTAGCATTCTGTAATTACGTGAATTGGGCACACCGGTAATTCACGACATACATATAGTGCACATGCGTGTGTTAGTGCATTGCAGTGAGACGTCAATCGGAAATGAGGAGTGATGTTCCATTGTTAGACGGCATTTCTAGGTTACACTATCGATTCTGGGAGAGTAAAGGCGCTTGTATTACAAGTTATAAATACGATGTTAGGATGTCTGCTGACAGTTTCACGCACTGCAAGTGCGTCCGAAGCAGAGCAATCGAGTTATAGTGCAGGCATTACTATCTTCGTGGTTTTTTTGTCACATTTTATGAACTATTCAAATGTCTCCTCAGCCTCAGGCGTTCGAAGCATGCGATGGAATTTATGTCCTCACTTTTGATTTGGGATATTTGCTCAGCGAGTTGAAATTACCCATAAACCAGCATTACGGTGGAGATGGCCAGACTGCAATTACACGTGGAATTACACCCAAATTGGCAACCCAATTACAAGCTTAAGCTTATAGGCAAAAGGAAGTAAATTTGAAAAACAAGTAAAAACATTTGTATTTCATGTGGCATTTAAGATCAGTGTTGCTCCAAAGGATATTATGGTGCCCAAATCTCCCTTGATGTTTCAGGCTTTCCGGAATATTTTCCCCATTTCTCCTCAGGATAACATTTTTTGAACAATCCTTCCATCTTGTTTTAATAATAAGTTAATTCATAATAAATTAGTTAAATAACTGAATCATTTCGAAGCATTAAAACAATTTTAAAGTAATGCTTAAAATGTGTAAAGCATTCCCAGAATATTTTCCACGTGTCTCCTCAGGATATCATTTTACACAATCCTTCAATCTTGTTTTAATAATAAGAAATTAGTTAAATAACGAAATCATTTCGAAGCATTAAAACAATTTTAAAATAATGCTTACTTTTTTTAAAGCATCCCCTCCCCCAAATAAAAACAACTTACTTGTAGTTTTGAATGCGCCTAGATCTGTAGTCCAGCACTGCATATAGGTATTTCAGGCTCTTCTGAAATATCTACATACTGTGCATGTATGTACCAAATATCTAAAATCAGAACTCTTTTTATCCCTATGGACAAATCTGACCTGCTGGCAGATAGGATCATGACTCATGAGACGAATAAAACGTTTCATTAGGGGGAATGACAGATCTGATATTTGAAGACCCCATGCACATCAGATTCTAGAATCTGGGCTGCAGTCCAAGTCTGCAGTCTGGAGCAGGCGACTGCATAAAATTAAGTTTCCGGTCCTGCGGAGATGTCGTTACCTCTGCGCTAATGGTAATTGTGTTGACGTTGTGGATAAAACAAGGCGAATTAGGGCAAATTCTAAACACTATTAAAAGCTTTAAGCATTTCACGTGAAATTCCTGCTAAGCAGCTTACTCCAACTCTGTCTTGAATAGGCGAATTAAGAGTACATGCATGGGCTTTAGGTTTTGCATGCCATTGCTAGACCACTATAAAAGCACACTATTGGCTATGACCTCTTTTATTCCGACTACAAATCCTTGGTACACCGTTTCATCTCCAGATTACCATCATGGTAATCCGTCACTTGTTTTCCTCAGATTCTTACATCCCAAGAATTGATGGCCACTTTAGCAACGAGTGTTTCGGTAAAATAAGAATGGCGAATACCACGGTTATATAACACAACAGGAGGTTTTTAAATCGGTTACCAGGTTCAACCGTTTTGGGTGTGTTGACAGATGATGAACTTTAGTTACAAGAGCTTATTCCCCACAGACGGTACCCCGAAGTCGAACTGTCTTCAGCTTTTTCTAAACTGAAAATTATAGTATTTTAGACGATATTCAAGGTCAATACACTAAAACCTTGCTATGAATTTTGGCTGAAAAATTGGGCAACCCCCACCATTTCTCATTTCAGGTAACAAGTAGTCCAGATGACCAGTTGGGCAAAAAAATACGTCATTTTAAATGGTGAAAAGACAAACCGTTGTCATAGCATCCGTCATATTATTAAATAACGTCAAATTTCAAATCGAAAATAATTTAAAACATCATGGAGTAAATTCGGATCCATACTTTTGGTCGTATTTCTTATATGCCATCAGACGTTGGAATTATATTCCAAAAAATAATCCCTACGATGACAAATTCAGTTTGACAATGATGATTATTACCATAAAAATGCGGTGGTTACCGCTGAATACCAAAAAATGTAACATGAGTTGATGGATTAACTCCCTATACCACATGGCATATTACCTAATATCGTTACAAAATTGACCATACGCCATGCTTATGTTAGCTCATTCGAATTTTGAGAGATCATTAACTCAGTATCAAAATACGAAATTTGACGTCACCTTGGTAACGGTCTTAACCAATTGGTGTACCAATCTCTGACGTCGTTTTATAGGACTGGATGACAACCACCATAATCTATGTAAAATAAACGACCTAAAAATACGTCATATACGTGCTGTTTTGGTGTACATGTAAATGTTATACACCAGGAGTACATGTAAGTGGTCATTACTGACAGGTTTCACCGCACTGAGGAACTGTTACAACCACTGCACCAGACAAATGAATATTGAACATTTCTTGACCCCTCCCCTACTTTCGGGCGTCTTTAGCAACCTTACATGATCATCACTACTTGACATTACTAATGACATTACCAACTATCTTTACTCGTTCATTAGTTGTCAGCCGTACACAATCATGTTAGTTTCATCATTACTGGCAAACATGTTTATATTACCCTGGGGAAAAGATCAGTATGTGAGTAGCTGATATCAGTATGATTTTATACTGATATCACTATGAGTGAATACTGATCAGTATAACATTAGTGATATCACTGTTTCTATACCGATATCACTATAGGCCTATAGGACTACTGATATCAGTATGCTTAGTGATTTTTGGACTACTGATATCAGTACGCTTAGTGATTTTGGGACTACTGATATCAGTATTATAATGGTTTTTGGGTCTACTAATATCAACATGGTTAGTGATATCACAACATTTTTTTACTAATATCAGCATATTTGTACTGCTTATACTGATCTTTCCGCCAGGGTACCCTTCAGTTTCTGTAATTGTTCAAACTTTGTAATTACACTTCTGTGCACAATTTGGGTTTAACTAATTGTTGACCCCCCCACATGGCATTAACATGCTGACTGCAGGGTGACGACTAGAATAGAACGAATTAGTAATGTCATTCCGGTAAGGACATCAGCATTCAGCAACGGTCGCGTACGGTGTAAGGTCCGCTTTCAATTTACCTTGCATTTTCCTCGGATGTCGGATTTCCGTGCCGGAATATGTGACAAGGACGTTCAGGTTCTCCCAGCGACCTCCGGGGCCCGTTGCCAAGGCAACGGATTGTGCATTACCGCGCCTAATCACCCCTCAATTAGCGTAGGAAGACATCCGAACGGTACCCTACCTGCGAGTGGGCCGCACGATCACATCCCAATGATAATCCAGCCGAAGTCCCGGGGTCGATCCCACTTTTGGAGAGCGCGCAAAGCACGGCTAATCCGCTCGCGATTTCCGGAGCCCAGTTTCGCGGAAGCCGAAATAGCGCCAGCCCGCATTCCGCTGGCCCCCGAGAGGGACGCTGCTGCCTGACGACTCCACGTGGGCTTCTCTCCCGACTGCACGCCGCACCCACGCGCGTTGGCTGACGACCGGGACTGCGTGACGTAGCCGGCCGCAGGAAATGCCGAACAGATAACGCGGAGGAGCATCCGCCGCTGGTCTCGGGGCTCCGACCGTTGACCCTCGGGGGGCGCCCACTGAGCTGACCCTGGCGTGTGGGGGTGATGGCACGTGCTCTTCGCCCTTGTGGGGCGAAGGATCATACCCCCTGACCCCCGTTTTTTGTTGGTTTTTTTTGGAACATGTGACACGTTCTGATTATTCTGCTTCTTGTCAACCCCTGTCCATGTGTGATGTCACTCCCTTCCCATCCCGTTGGGGGTCGTCCATCAATCAAGTCAATTTTTCCTAGTTTCTCTCAATGCTGCTTCCAACAGGTTGGAAACCCTGGAGAAAAGATCAGTATGTGATTCTATACTGATATCACTATATTTATATACTGGTTTCTGAAACTACTAATATCAGTATATGATCAGCATATTTGTATTGATATCTACTGAACTGATTATACTGATCTTTCCACCAGGGGAAACGTTTTGCAATTAATATTATTGTTAGACTGTTTGTAATTGAAATGGAAGGTACTACAGTGGAAGCTCGGTTATCCGAGGTAGTCGGGAACGTGGCTATCTCGGATAATCGAATTTATCCGAAGTATAGTTAAAAATAGGTGCAACTGTGTTGTGTACAATAAAACATTTTTTTTTAGTAATTCCAATCAGATTTTATGGCCTTCAAGCTGTCTAATACACTTTAACGCTATGCCCCTTCTTGCTGTGATGCTTTTCCAATGCTTATCTGCTCGAGACCGCGATTAAGCCGAGTGTTTATCCGGGGTTGCTTTTCCTCAGATATCCGGTGTACCAACACTTATAAATTAATGACCTGTACAGGTTGTCAATTTAAATTTTTTCAGCTTTATTTTCCCTCAATCTGCTGCAGAATTTCGTCGTGAAATTTTAAAGTTAGCATTGTTTTTGTAATACAATTGCACATGGTGGGTGTAGCATGTAGATTCCATTACATGGATTTTGATAGGAGCCGCAGTACCATGTTCCAAAACAACCCATAACCAGCAATAGTAAAGCCTACATTCCTACATGATGGTGCACAGACAATAGGGGGAACAGTGTGAGTGGGTGCCTTCCAGAAAGTTGACGTCACCTTCCCAATTCAGAGAATTTTAGGAACTAGAGAAAGAAACCCATCCACCGCCAGTTTATAGTAACGAAAGTGGCAATAGCCCTAGTTGACATTTTTGAAGAAGATAGTATTATTTTTATTGACAACCTTAGCGATTGGCTATTGTCTCCTTTTGTTACCGATTAATTAAATTGCTGTCTTACTGAGCTCTGGCAAGATCCCATCTCGTGTGATGTCACAGACTGGAGTTTAGGAAACCTTACCCGATCATTACTTCATACCATTATCGATGATGTTTCCTAATGACATTAGTAACTATCATTACTCCTTCATTACATGTCAGCCGTACATACAGCATGTACAAGATCATGTTAAATTCCCATCATTACTGGCAAACATTCCATTTCAGTTTACTGCCTTACACGATCACTAATAATGGCATTCAGGCAATGCTATTAGTAATGTTCGTGTAAGGTAAACTGAATTTGAATGTTTGCCAGTAATGATGTAAATGTAACAGGACGGCCCCTTGAGGAGTAATGATAGATGGTAATGTCATTAGCAGATCTTACACGATCAAACTAAATGACGTTACCTTATGCATAATGACCTAATGACGGCAACAATCATGATTCATTCATCACTTGTCAGCCATCATGTTAAATTCACATCATTACAATCAATTATTCCACTTCAGTTTACCTCACACGATCATCAGCAATGCCATTAGTAATAGAATAGAATAGAACTTTCTTACAGAAAAACTCGAAGTTCCAAGCTAACTTGTGTGCGTGAGATACCTTCTTAATCTGATCATCAATATTCAAATTCGTTAGATGATATCTTTTTAGTCATTTTTTGTCATTTTAAACAGATGTTCGTGAAAGGTCTGCTTCTAGGAAATGGCATTAGGAATGATCATAAAAGTGGTGTGACACGAAACGAGTTCAAGTTTGCAAAATAAAAGTCACTTACCACGGAGCAATAGTTTGGCAGCACATCGTGCTTAAAATCCGGTTCGGGAACCACACACGCGGGGCCCAAACGGCCCACTGCTGTCACCCTGGATAGTTCTCCAGCCACGCGGTATATCCCATTGAGAATTTCGACAAAATTGAGACGAATTGTTTTCCGAGGTGGAGACGTGGTTGCCCCCTCTTGACACAACGCACGTGGCCCAAATGCGGCGTTGCGAGTCTGCTCACGCGCTTGCGTAACCCATTTCGGAATTGGTACGGGGAGGGCCTCGGGCACACCGACACGGTAACACGAGTGAATGAATTTCGGCTTATCAACCTCTGCTTTCAACGGTGCGAACGCACTTCCGACATCAGAGTGCGAACACAATGGATGGATATGTCAATGTCACCCCGGTCATCGAATGACTTATGCAAACGAACAAGAGCGATATGCTTTCCATTTCAATTTTTTTTTTATTTCGTCAAATTTGTTCAGCTCATCGACTTCCTGCTGGCCTCCGACGGAAGGATACTGCGTGAGGGTCGAGGGAGTGCCTGGATTTTGAGTAATTCAAATAGCAGTAGCTCCGTGGAATGCATCAGCATCAAAATGAGATCCCCCACATGAGGCTCCTTTCAGGTCTTTTGGTCAACTGCTGAAATCGGTTTTTTTTTATGAAAATGCTACGTGCCAATTGAAATACCGGTCAGGAACCCCCTGCGCATGCGCAATCGCACAAAAAATGTTCACTGCAAAGCTTCGATTTATGTACATGTACATGATTTCCAACCAGAAACTGAATTCCTGTTAGCGTTGAGCTTGATGATTGACCTAGTAGCAGGGTACAAATTATCAAAAACAAATGTTGCATTGGGCAACTTTTCGCCTTTGGCGTTCTCTTAATAGTACAAGTGTTTCAAAAAGTGTACGCAAAAATTCAAGATTGATAAATTTGTTCTTCAAAAATATTTCGTCAAGTTCTTAAAAAAGATGGTGCATTGAAATTCAGTCTAAAATCCATGTTTTTCGCTAAAAGAACATGTTGTTTAAAATCAAATTTTCTACAATCGTAGGCCTACTTCCATTTTATTTCTAAAAAATATATATTGTATTTAAATGTAGAGTAAAATCCACATTGATAAATGAAGTTTTCCTAAACATCTTCGGCCATGTTCCTAAGAGGGTTGTATAGAAATAAACAGTAAAATCTATGAATCTAGGAATTATTTCCCATCTGGCCCTTGCCAGGAGTTCCCAAATCTGTTGGGCCACAGAAACTGCCCAATTATTGTGTTTTTATTTCTTGACACTCATTTATCAGTTGTCTGGTATGTCAGAAAAAAAAAATGGCAAAAATTGCCAGTGAAAACATTTCACAGTTGTTTTCCCCCTCAAAAGGCAAAGTTGGCTTTGCTCTTGAGAGTTTGGAAGTTATCAGCGGAGGTTATCAGTGTAAAACTTCACAAGTGAAGCCCTTCTCCAAGACCCTACCAAAGTTCAGGGCAAGAAAAACCCCGCATTGGCAGTAGTCGTGTTCCTTACTTTCAAGGGAAACAAAGGCACGGTGTTTCGCAAGATCTAACCCAAAATGGCCATCTCTTGGCGCAACCGGGTGGTGAGGCTGTTCACCGATGACGTTCTCTGACGCAAGAATAATGCGATGCAACTTGTAGGCGCCAGCTATGCAGATCTGGCTAAGCCCCGGTAATGGTGACGCTCGAAAAGCGAAACTCAAGGACACCTGCAAGGTTAACTTTCGATTTCGATACTCCGTCCATATTTACTCTGGGGCCATCATTTCTGGCGAAACCTACAACGCCAAATATTTCCCTAACATATATCGTGATGCCAGCCTGATGGGCGTTCTTTGCTATTCTTTCCTGGAAGCCTCATTTCCCATTCCTCCTTGACACCATCTCTGCAGGCCCTGAGTCCAACTTCTGGAAATCGTGACTTCCGAAACCTACTTCCAAGTTCTAGGCCTACCTGGTCGCCGCCATAACCCTGAGAGCAAAACGGGGTTGGTCATGCGGCAGGCAATCCCTGGCAAGAATAGCAAGAAGGTGGTAAAGAGCTGCAGATCGGTGCTAATAAAACGAGCGTGTCTTACTTTTATCACCCTTCTGATCTCATCTGACCTTGCCGAGGATTGGGTCTGCGTTCGGGACCCATCCCTCTATTTCAACCCTTGAGCCATTAGGAGTGTGACCGCTTTGCGGAAGTGAAGCTGCAGGGCAAAACGATAAACAAGCGGCGGTATTGGGGTGAAATACCACTTGCCAGCGTCCAGACGCCTGGTAATGAACCCACCACGGTTCACCGCAATGGGGCGCGATTTTTCGGGGGTCTGCGGGTACAAAAACGCATTTGCGAACGGAATGTCTGTTTCCAGACAGAAAATTTCGATGGGAGCATTCCAGGAATTCTGTTAAGAGACGTCCAACATGTGTGTGAAAAAAGTAAACATGGTCTATATATTAACGGTATAATGTACATGTATATTCCAGATATGGTTAGATCAGAAACTGGCCACAAATGGAAGAATATGGGTGTGTACATGTCATTCATATCCATATATCTGTTTGCCCTTTCCAAAAAATCCATGTACCCTGTATATCCATATTTAGTTTTACATTATTAAGTCCACATACTGTAGCCTACACCCTGTAGGTCAACAGATATTGTCATAAATCTTTATATGCCCATACCTGGAAAATACATGCAGGCGTATAATACAGTCTAATTAAAGTTAAAATGTTATCTAATTTAAATTGAAAAGGAGATAAGCAGTAATGAAATTATTTTTAGTAGACACTCGAATATTTTTCATATATTGTCAAGTATGCAGCCATATATAAGGCCATGCACTTTATATGGCTTTATCGAAAGTTGTTTTGCATGGCGATGTCAATATATAGCCATATATGGCTCATACATGGTCAGTTATGGCAATTACATGTACATGTGTGTGCATAAATAACCCCATACATGTACATGTATATGTATATGACCTGGCAGCATGGGAGTGCATGGTTACATTTTCAAATCCATTCAACACTGGTCCAAGTATTATTTGTATTCAGTTTCTTGGTATCTTTAATGCAGTGCCGACATTTCATGATTTGTTTAGCATTGCGAACACGTAGACAAGGACAGTCTTGGTTCCCAACAACTATGTTATAAATAATAATGCAATTTATCCCGTTAGGAGAAGAATATGAATGATCAAAAAGCCACTAGCAACAAACCTGTCAATATAAAAAATGCAAACGTATGTAGGCCCTAAAGTCTTAGAGTGCAAATTAAATTCATTCAAAAGCCAGAAAACATTGCGAACGCAGTATTAAGCAATACCTAAACGGTGCCTATGCTTAGATGCCCACGACTGAGCAATAATAAGAAATGCACAGGGCTTGCAATTATCTTTATTGCATTACTAATGTATTACTCCTAATTAATTGGCAACAGTGGAATGCGCTTCATTCCGTTCTAGGCCTGGCTGATTATGATTTCTGCATGAACCAATACTGACAAAATCCCGCTTCAATCCACTTGTAGCATTGAGTTTTGCATGCAATTCTGTGCAGTTTTTCCATGAACATACCTTAGCATTATTTCGCTAACGTGGGCCGAGGACGGTCAATGGACTCAGTCTTGGCGCCCGTGCTTCAAGACAAGAACTGTGAATTAATTCGCAGCCCCGGTCTGGAATGCTTTTTTGTCCAGTTTTATACATGTAGGTATTGGTAATTTTGATTTTTCTTTCGAAGTATCGTCGATGAAAATATAAATTCAAGTATTTCTACATACATACCACCTGTTGCAGTGCATTGACTGTCTTGCGTGAGTGGTGTGCACTTGCAATATGCACGTAGACCTACATGTCTTTTTTGCATGAAGTTGAATTTCCACAACTTTTTTATACTCTAGTCATTTATAAGTTAATTTTTGTAAATATACATAATAAAAAGGTTGGGTATTATCATCTCGCTTAGCTTTCATTAAAGTTATTTGCGGAACAAAGGTGGTCGAGAAATTGCTTCTAATACAGGGTGTTTCTGGAGGAACAGTACAGATTTAAGGATGGCAGTATGGACTATTCGGAGTAAAATTTCCATATAAAGTAAACATGGGTGTGGAGATACTGTTGCATA
>JAQIXS010000505.1:0-45018 GCA_034700785.1 Rossiulus vilnensis | reverse complement strand
GGAAAAAATGTCAAACTTGATGAATTACTTGCAATTGTTAATTGTTAACTATACTTTATTTTATTTACCCCTGAACTACACAGCTGGGCAAAGTTTTTTTTTAAATCTCCTGGTATAGTCAATAGGGGTGTTGGATCATAAGTTTCGCATGCTGTTAAAAGAGTATTTGTAATGTCACCTGGGCAGTAACATCGCAAGGTTTAAGGACGTAGTTTTTCCACCGTAAATTTACGACTATTGATGTGCGAGCTGCGAAGCTTTTGACTGGTTTATCCACAGTAATATTTCACCATGGAAACCCAACTATGTTGTATTTCTACGTAGGTGCTTCTTGCCTACGCGAACGTATTTTAGCTTGAAATTATTAAATATTTCTTTAAAGTAACGCGCGTGTATCCTTGTTGTTTGACCTATTCCTGTTTATTTTCGTTTTTCCTTGATCCTCTCCAGTGCTGCATGTTTAATGGAAAGTGGGCCTAGTTAGTTTCTGCCTTGATTGTTTGCGAAAATTAGCAATTAGAATAAGTATGCTTGTATGTCCTCTCCTTCTCAAGCTAATTGACCATATAATGTATCTTTTCTAATGCGCATGCCAAGTCAGAACGTGACCCTACAGGTAGCAACGGGTTTAGCTTCGTCCAGATTGAGCACAATATACGTGTGTAGCAGTTCAGTGAAAGTGATTAACGCACCAATTGCCTGCAATGAAGACATTAATTCGACTGGAACTGTTTGGAGTGTGAAGCTATTCAGTAATGAATTCACGGGTATTCGTGAAAAACGTAAATGAAACAGGACGTGTCCTAATTATGCGTCGCGTCTGGTTTAACGGGTTGGCTGTTAGATGAGAAAAAAGTAATCCCTGCTGAACCTTTCATCTGTACAACGCATTCATAATATAAAAAAAACAATTATATTTGCTGAATATAAATATATTGCAACATTATTTATTTCATTTAGAGTATTCGTGCATCGAGTCTTATCGACACCAAGAGACTGTATATTGTGTCACTTTTGTTATCTAGCAGTCTACGAACTGAAAATCTAAATACCTGCCAAGAGCACAATAGAAAAGAATCAACAGATGCTACTGAGTGTTTAAAAATGTGCGAAAAATGGTTTTCTTTTTTGCAATGAGTGGTTTTGTGTAAGGGATAATTTTTTAAAAAGACTATTAGAATCGTTCTCCTGGTCTTTTAAGGTACTAGTTAACGGAAGCTGCTTGACAATTTGTTGACTGGTTATTTACTGCGAAGTTGTGATAGAAATCAATTTTCAGTCATTTATCAAAAGTATAGGCCTATTAGTTTTAAAATGTATCCTGTATCATCTCCAACAGAAGGCACGATAAAACCTAGAGTGCTTTTAATTTCTCATGAATTTCTCATCAGAAATCACAGCAGCGAAATAGCTCCTACATGAGAAATGTTATGGTATATTTTCTAAACTGACTACATATCCATGTGTACATGTATTTGTTTAAAAAATGTCCTGTATGGATTTTGTATTTTGCCGATTAACAGTCGCTTGCGAAGCAATATGCCGATTATACCGGTATTTTCCTACAGAAAAATTAAGTCCCATGCTTACATGTACATGTAGCCTATATGTATATCGCTATTCGCTTTCCGAAGCTGGTCAACGCTTCTATGCATTTTTTTGTAAAGCCGACAAGCCTCCTAACCTATTGCTCCGTTTTATGTATGTTTTGTCGATGCATATTTGCCATTAACATCACGTAGAGATAAATAAATTATTGCGTAATGTGTGAGCCATGATGTTATCGGTTTGCGCGTGCCATTTCAAAGCCCCGTTTGTTTCCATTGACTCCTTGTACATGTTGTGGGTTGCAATTCCGGTTGCGCAGTAATGACATAATGCCATCCAGCAGTTGCGTTCTATCTATAAATTATAAGTGGCTACCCCAAATTGCGTTTGTTTTTCGCGTCTAAGAAGTTCCTGTTTGGCAGTCGCAGTCGGTTGCCTGGAGATCCCGTTACAAACTTTAAATCGTCAACGACGTCGAAGCAATCCGTTTAAATGTCAAGGGTGCTACTTAATTTAATGCTTCACTGTCAAGCAAAGGTGCCTTCATATCGGCTATCACTGACGGTACCCGCATATTGTAGTGCTTATGGCATTTCTGGAGCCAAATTGACTTCTGCCCTAGGGCAGCAGGAGTGCTATAGGTCCACACTTACGCTTTCGGCAAACTACCATTTTTATGCGACCGTTATTTCGCTCCGTTCTTGCCATCTAGTCGTGAAAATTATTTATTGCCTCGGGGAGGACACATTGATGGGTTATTGACGAAGCATTTTACGGCGCTCGATCCATGTAATGCTCTTCTTCCAATGAAGAGAATTTCTTGGAAGATTCATCCATCATGTCTGGCATTAGACTCGACAAATCTGCCCAGCAAGGGCTGTTTCCTAGGCGAAATTAATAAAAAAAATTCGGAACAATGCGGGTTTTTGCAAAATAACATTACGGATAGAATTTCCAGAGCGATGGTTATAGAACGAGGATGCCAAATCTGGTACAGCAGCTCCGCAAATGAATCTTACCGTTGAAAGTGACACCTTCAGAAATCTCGCTTGAAAAAAATAAAAGACACAGGCTGGGCATCAGTTGACAATTCTAGTCTCAGTTGTGCCCAAGTTTTAGTAACGCAAAAAAAGATTGGGGGATGGGGTGGAAGTAAATTGCCTCCATAATTGACTGCGTACAACTTTGATAAAACCAAATACGCTTTCGGAAATACAGCATGCAGGACTTTCCGGCATTTTCTATGCAGTGGCCTGAACGTTGCACTATCTCTGACGCCACATATCAGGCTACTGCCAGCTTACTACTTCGCTAGCAGCTATTAGATTTTTCATCGAGGCGTAATGCAATGAGGTAGAATCATTTGACTGTATGTGCGTAGGGTTGATGGCGTCTGTGTGGACCTCGCGTCATAAATGTCCATAAAGGGCATTCTAGTTGCTTTTTTGTTTTTTGGAAATTAATCAAATGCGGATGTCAAAATACATACTGTTACTGTATATGCATGAGTTTCTGAGTTTGTTATATGTTTAGGGACATTAGAGCATGTTTCCCTGCTTCGTAATAAAAATAACGTCTTTTATTTAAAAACAAAACAAGTCATGTAATGCGAAGCAATTAAGCTACGTGAGAAGGGGGGGATAGATGGCTTTAATTCGGACTATAATGGAGTCACTACAGAGGATAAATAGGGAAATTGAGATGAGAGATTTGTA
The DNA here is from genome assembly GCA_034700785.1 of Rossiulus vilnensis. NCBI lineage: Eukaryota > Metazoa > Arthropoda > Diplopoda > Julida > Julidae > Rossiulus > Rossiulus vilnensis. The sequence goes on along the minus strand of JAQIXS010000505.1, from coordinate 41,755 downwards.
AGCAATATACAATGAAGCCTATTAAACTGACCACCTTGCTATTTTGACCACCATGTCATATCGGCCGGTTTTTAGGGTCTCTTAAAAAGCCTAGCCTGCACTGCTAATAACAAATTTTTTTCAAAATATTGACCACTAAATTACATTGACCGATTCTTTCCGCTCCCTTGGGTGGTCTATAATGACAGGTTTCACTTTACATTATGCGTGCAATTGATGTTGGTATGCTGTATGCTCGTAATTCTATAGACTTTATTCATATTTTAATTCTGACTTGCGAATATAAGCCCACACATGCATTACTTTTCAACCAGCATGAAAACTAATTTTGCTTCAATATTTAGTCACGGCTTATACCGGTACATTTAGAAAGAAATTAAAAATTGTTCTGTAAGAGGGCTTGCATTTCCTGCATTTCGGTTGCTAAATCAAATGCAGTTTAGCGAGTTAGCTAAATGGTAATGAAATGTTCTAGATGGTATGAAAATATTTTAAGCACATTTAATCCGTATGCTTGTTCTTGTATGACTAATGTGCTACCCTATTAATAGCTTAAACGAAGTTTTAAAGAATAAATAATTAACCATGTTATTTCAAAACTGTTTCTAACCATGTACCTGTGTGTCAACTAAAATAAATTGAATCAAATACATCACAAAATTTATGTTCGTGTTGTCATGTACATTGTACTTTTAAGTGCATTTAAAAAACAAATCTGTGCTAAATTGTTTTGCATTTACAAAACACCTTGAGTAAAACATCTTACAAGTATATTGAGAGCTAATGTTAGCCAAAAATTCTACCAGACGTTTCAGAACTCTTTATCTTGCGCATAACAATCATAGGAAGAAAGGTTTTATTTAATGCTTTTCAAGTTGATACTAGTTTATATTGCAGCGAAATTGAAAGAACTAAATTTCGTTATTTTCCTCAAACAATCAAATGCAGTAACCTAGATCGTGGATTTTACTTCAAAGCGGATATTGCTTCTTGCTATTGACAGCAACCTTTATAGGTCATTACAAAAAAATAGATTTCATTTTTGTACATTATAATAGCAGTCAAATGCTTTCTGGGTCCATTCTGTATACGTTTCGGTTCGGATTCTCCAATGTAATTGCATCATCTCCTTGAATCAGTATGGAATTGCTTTTTAATTATTTACAAATAAACTTATTTATGCATCATCCTGTAGAAGGTGGTCAAAAGTGAAATAAGCATTCACCTTGTGCAGTTGAGTGTATAGAAAGATTGTATATAAACATTAGCTAATGCGATGGAAATAAATTAGGTTGATATGCTCTGTCAAGGGCAGTTATCTGGCCTAACCATTATTTGGGTGAAGTAATCGCTAGGCATAATTTGATTTTCAAATTTAAGGTTTTATTTGCACAACATTATCAAACCGACTTGGCGCGGCAGAATGTGGTGCACGACTACATTTTCTGCCCCTTTCTGCGTCTTATCTGCTTTCAAAGAGGCCTTATTTTCACGTCTATAAAATATTTATTAACGTATAAGCTCGCCAAATACATTATACATGGTCAAAAGCAGATTTTCAAAAAAAGTGAAGCAGCTCAGCTTTTGCTAGCCGATCGATAGTGTATATGAAATGACGTAAAACTCGATATGGTTCAGTTTTTGATTTAATCATTTTTCATCGGGAACAGCATGCTGATAGAATGTGATTTAAATAATGCATTATAACAATTTTCTACTTTTAATCTCCTTTTGAAAGTGCATCCTCAGTGTGATTGAATAAAGCAAAGGATACGTGGAAGCCTTGGGCTGCGACACTCTGTCTCGTATGGTTGCACGCCGAACCCGGAGGCCATAAAAACCGAAAGACGTGATGCTCAAGAATATCATGTCACGTGAAATTATTTTTGGTCAAACGGCAAATTAGATAGCCGTCCTGAAGATGGGAAAATCTAGCTCTCGATGTCCTCTCCAGTCGTCTATGCGTTTAATATACCAGTTGGAGATGCTTGGCTGCCCTTCAATTCTACGTGAGCCTTTGCATCGCTCCGAAATCCTCGACGAACTGTGTATGTCGATGGTGAAATGTAATGAAATTCAATTCTGTGGAAATGCAACGAATAATCGATACACTATTTTTGGCGTCTCAACATTATCAAAGATGCGTGCATGAGGCATGCGAAACGAAGCATTCAACTCATAAATCCTTCAAAAGATGGTCAGTAAATTAAGACGACTTTGCTCAGGAAAAGCGAAACGTTGGCTAAATATTTAGAGAAAGCAGTCGCTTTGGTTGAAATGCAGTTTCGTGGCAGATAAATCATGGGTAAACAGAAGTGCATACCGTTAACTTTCAACAAGATTGAGCCAATCCTGAAAAAGGATAATAACGTTTTATGCGAATTATCATGCCTCATTTTTCCCCATAATATTCATTCCGATTGCGTCAACATAATTCAGTTCGCCATATCACTGAATCGCCATTTTATTTTAATATTAAGTCTGCAGGCAAGTTCGCCAAAAGAACGTTTGCCTCCATAATGGCAAATTTCAAATCATTATCACTACCACTGGCTAACGTTGTTGCATGCAAGCCACTCGTTATGGTATCATGTGCGACTTAGATGGCTCGGTGGATATGCTCGTCGTATGCTCGAGTAACTCACCATTGATAAACTTGTTGACAATGTTCAGTTGAATTCACATGGAATGGAGTGAGAAAATGGAGGAAAAAACATTACTGCCATAGCAATGTATGAAATATGCCATAACCGTTTTCACAATTGGATGAATATATTTCTGTTGATGATGGTATTCAGACGCCAACAGTGTGCTTTTGTCTGACAGCCCGAGCACTGCGAAATCAAGCTAAAGAGACCAATGCGATGCATATGGTATCTGTAAAAGAATGCATATGTCATGTTATGAGCCGTCCACAAATACATATACGGCCATCAAAAACGCAAACATTTTGAATATGGAAAAAGGAACAAAACTGATGCCATAATATCATTAAATGACTGAGATGTTTTATTTTCGTCAAATCTAATATTCTAAAATAATGTTTTATTTTCACATAATACGGCGTCCGTATTAAATATAAATGACGACTTTTTGGGACGATTGATGTTCGACATTTAAATTAAAAGATCATTCAGAAAAGTTAATTTTTTTAAGAGCAAATTATGCCATTTGAGCATTTTTTGCTTACAAATCGTTATTTTCTGACGTTAGTCATTCTCAGTCATTCGTTAGTCATTCTCTTCCAATTAGATAACATATTTATATGTTTATAATATTAGATAACATATTTATATGTTACCTGACTGAGATGTGATTTATGTTATCTAATTGGAAAATAATGACTAATGAGAGGCTTCCCTTCAAAGGTTGACGTTTACCGTTCATGACGTCATATAAATTGGTGTAATAGTGGCCGACTTTCCTGTTCTACGTATAGTCAATTTTCACCTACACTTATCCTTCTTCTACGCTACACTAGTCACCTACACTAGTCCTTCTGGATGTAGAATACTATATATGCTAATTAGAAATTTTCTAACTTTGAAAATATTTCAATATTTAGAGATGGAGAAGGATTCATGTATGTTACATTTCACTGAAGTATGCTGTGGCTTTCATACAATTTCACAGAGTGATGCTCGTTCAGGACTAGCGGCTTGCATGCACAGCTGTATGATAACGTTATTATCGAACATTTCCGTGAATGCCCTGAGTGCTGTTGCCATGGTAAAAGCAGATATTGATATTATTTGTGCCGCCTTGCATCGGTCCTTTAATGTAAACGGTTTGCCTTTTATGCAACTGACAAGGCCTGATTCAAAAGTGATTTTAGCTTTTTTCCATTGTCGAGGCCTTCATTTTTCTCTCATTAAAAATAATTGGTAATTTCCCTTTGAAAGCTAAGCAATTTTCAATAAAAGTTACGATTTACTTGGCCGTGCAGAAATTGTCGGGTATCAGTCATGCTTTATTTCGTCAGTCATCGTGATCATGCAGATTCCTAAAAAGATATTTCATCTCGTTTGCGTTCCTTTTCGCATCATCCTCATGGGTTGCAGAAAGTGGAAGAGGACAGACACATTGTTGCAAGGATGCATCTAGGGAAAAAATAATGTTAATTGATGGAACAGAATCTGAATGTGGGTTAGTTTTGAAACCATGTCAATCCTTTTTTTTTCTTTAGAACCCTGTTGCAAGCTATTTTGCAAACACGACCTATAAAGGATTTTTAAACAGAAGATGTTTTCTACGCTTGCACCTTGTTAGCGTGGGAATGGTGTTTTATTTCGTACTTTATAAAGTAACATAGAAAAATTAATTATAATTTGAATGAAACGTAACAAGATGCCGCTACGCCATATTAAAGACACGTATGCAAATTATAGGACTTAGCCAAATTGTCGTCACAAATGAAAGCATAACTTTCTACTGATGACTTTATTCCACTAAGTTATGGCCAATGCACCCTGGAGTATATTACCCATTCGGCGTTTATATACATTGTCTGCAACTATTGCTCAACCCCAGTTGCCAAGTTTCTTTGAATCGCAGGACCTGTATTAGTAATTTGCGTATTATGCTAACTGAAATTGTGTTGTTGCCATGGTGCATTCCTGCCCAGAAATTGATTTAGATTTGACCTATACCGTTAACAAGGAAGAGAAATTAAAATGAGGCTAAACCGTACATAGCATATTTAATTAACAAAGGTCTTGTAGTAACCGCTAAATTAATATTGCGGTGTCAATAATGTTTGTGCGAGCGTATAGTTTAGCATCTGGTCTTGATTCTCAGCAACGTTCAAAACAAACAAATGCCTTGAAAAATCCAAAATTCAATTTAGAAAGTGATTATAGCTGCCTTTGTTCGCGGTTATTCAAACAGTAGTGATTGTTAATGAAATTCATTTTTGACTGAATTTAAGGTGGGAGTTTTAATTTAATGACGTAGTTTACAACATCGGCGTTTTCGAACAATGTTTTTAATTGCAAAACTAGTTTTGTCACCGCATGAACAACATCTTTGGTATTTATCAGTCCTTTCACTGGTTTTATATTGGACACATTCGTGTTGGTTTTCGTGTTTTAACGGCACTCCAGCTGTACTTTTGAACTTTTGCCAAATGTTACTTTCTTTAGCGATATTTTATTTGGATTAACTGTGTCAGATTTATCTCGACTGCAATCTAAAAGCCCAATATAATGCAAGAAATGGCGAACTGCGGCAATCATTCTTTTAGAAGTCATGATCTATAGTCTTCACGCCAGGCATTGTTGGTAGCCGCCAATATTTTAACGTCAGTAACTGCTTAGCAGGTGACACACGAATTTACATTTTAGCTCACTATGCGGGGGTTTACTTGATTACGTAGATATTTCGTTTGCGGAACACCATGAAAATCATCTGTAAGACAAACCCACAAATCACTGCTCTAATCTGACAGGAATTAGGATGTGGCTGAACAATAGCAAACATTGAACACAACAATGCAACTTGTGTTTGGCTTAAAATTAGTAAATTTTCCATTTAATGAAAAATTCAGATCCTTTTACTTGATTATTGCAAATTTATCTTTCTGTGAATTTCTTTATTAAAAAATGTGTATTATTGAATGTAGGCTATAAAGGCAATATCTTCTATTCAAGGTTCTTTAATAAGTGAATTCTACATTCATTTAATGTTATACAACACCAGCATTATGTATAACAATTGCGATACGTAATACAGTATAATCTTCAATCAAGCATTCGAACAACAGTTTTGTTTTTTGAACTTTAAATGTTCATCAGATTTACTAATATTTACGAAATTGGCAATAAGCTGTGGCACCATAGACTCAATTGGCATCACACTGTTATATTGTAAAAAAAGGTCAATAATTTTTTTTACGGGCATTAACTGCATTTATGTTATTGATATGCTGTAAGGAAGTGTTTCTGACAATTCTGTTAATTCATCCCTTTTTTGGTTTGTTGCAAGAAAGCTACAATGAATTCCATTTTATTGTCTTGTTTAAACTATTGGCCTAAGCCCGACATTTCGTATCAGAAGTAAGATTACGTAGCCTAGAATTTAGAAAAAGGTTTTTTATGTATTGTTACGTGGGTGGTGATGAGAATGCATAACGCACATTTCAGTTTTATTGGTTCCTGGCAAGTAGAACTTTGACAATTTCGCCAACTGAAAGCACTATTTTGGGTTGCACGGAAATGCAGGGAGTGTCTGGTGTACAATATAGAAATTATGCTAATAGAGAGCATGTCGTGATCCTCGTCTTTTATCCCAAGATCTATATGTCAAGCTTTGTTTTGGACGGCGAAGACGTCTTCCTTGTTTCCCTTTTTAAATAAGACAATCACGTTTTAGCTTTACGTTTAGTACACATGCAAGTGCTACGCATGTTTGGATTATTCCAATCCTGCTTGTCTATAAAATAGCTGTTGTATGGAAGAATGTTACTCTCAAGTAATAAAATGATGACAATTCTGCAACTATCAAAAGTAATGTTGCCTAGCAAGTTGACATTAAATTCTTATCGCCCTGAAAATAAGCAAATGCTCCAAAAACTAAAGCGAAATGAGCATTTGGTCTTACTGAAAAAAACACGCGTATAAATTAAGATGAAAATTTCGCATTATGTGTCAAACTTAACTGGGACAATGACTTTGATGTACAAGATTCACATTTTATAAAGGCCTTCTCTCGATGCAGTGTTTTTGAACTGCCCTCATAATTTCTAAGCTAATGCGAATTTCATCGAACGATTTGTCACCAGGATCTGCAAGAAGAATGTGACTGTGAGCGCGCATATTCCAAGATGGAAATTGTCTGCGATATTTCTAAGCATGCAACAAATTTATTACGTTTTTCGAAAATAAATGGATATGGCGTTGCTTAAATGCGCACATATGCCCCATTTGTCGTCAGAGAGTAATAAATAATTCCAGACGTGTTTTTGTCCCCGCTTTAATTCCGAAATATCAGGCACACTTATAATGGGCTGCAAGCAGTAATGAGCGATTTGGCTGTGAAGAAGGGCAATACTTTCAAGACAAGTTCAGCGTAAATTTCTACAGAGTACGCAGCTGTGTTGCGCTGCATTATTAAGTTTGTTGGCGGCTCACGGCGGAGTTCGCGGCCTTATTCAAGGCTGATGAAACACAGTGACCTTTGACTTTGATAGCAACCTTTTCCCAAAAAAAGCAAAAAGGGTCACTGCCGACATAATGTGCGCCCAATGCAGCATGAAGCTACGTGTACGGAATTAGGTTTCGTGTTTTTTTTCCACCTCAGTTATTAACCCTGTAATCAGCATCTAAGATCCTGTTGTTTTCGTTCAACCATCGAGGTGTTGGGACAACTTCTGGTTCCATATTGATTTCTAAATTCAATTAGTTTAGTCCCGAGACAGTTCATTTGCACGAGAGAGCTGATAGCTGGAAGAACTTTGATTGCTCTAATTCGCCGTCTTAGTTTTCACCGTGGCTGATGGATAATCTCTGAATATCTCTTGCATATAAACGAGGTTTGATAAAAACTAATATAAAATGGCAGATTTATCAGCGTTGCATACGGGCCTGGTAGTTTTCCTTTGGAGTGCTGTGGATTAAATATTGCTGACGATCGAAAATCTGTCAGGGAATATCGATTAAAGATGGGGCCTTAAAGCAGTTTTTGCATCTCCGTCAGAATTCGGCTTGTGTTGTGGGAAGCCGAAACTACAGTCTGTGGTATCAACTACGATTGATTGAAGTCTAAAATTGTGCTGAAAGTGAGAGTAGCTTGTTCTTGGAAGGAATTATGAAACGTGAATTCATTTCGAAGTATTGTGCAATTCTGGTTTAGTTAAAGCTGATTTATGGCGCGCTCGTATTGTTGTGAAGGGTTGACGGTCTCACTTTCCTTTCTAATCTTTCTGTCCTTATTTATAGTTACGTATGAGCGTATATTGGCTGTTTTATTCACTATCTGGTTAGTCGAACGTCTACTGAAAATGTCACTGTTTAAACTACTTTTTCATAGCGTTGTTTGTTATGGTCATATTTTTAATATTTTGAAAGCAACGGACAAGCTCGACAGTGTTTATGAAAAATCGAAATCGAATTGTACCAAAGTAGTTTCACGGGAACATATTGTTTTCATAATCTTAAACCGCTATGGACGTTTGTATACGTAAATCATTGTGATTTTTGTCGTTGCTTATAAGGCTCCCGCAGATATTTATAGCGAATTTCGTTGCGCTTTCAACAACTCTATTCAGTATAACCATTCCCTGGATTCTGACGTTATACATGTAAATAAATGTAATTAATGGTCTCAAAGGTAGCATCAGCCTCCAGGGAAGTTAAGAGGAATTCTCTTTGAAGAGTATCAAATAAAAATTGTACAATTCCTTTTATTCTTGACCGAAAATGTCAAAGGAAACACATCAAATGGTAAGTCATAAAGCTGCTTTGTGCACATTATACCCCATGATTAATTTGTCTAGAAGTTCTTTACAACGTTAGTTATTAATTAATAGAACCAGAATCCCATTTTTATCATCCTTGTAGTCGTTAATTTGCTCAAGCGAGAAGGATTGTTAACTTTTAGTAATTTGACAAATCTACATGTTTGCTTAAATATTGTTATGCAGAATACATTGTATTTTGAAGCTATTCTTAGCAAAGATAAGATTTTAATTATAGTCGGCGTGCTTCAAGCAGTTTTCCAGCTGATAGTGAAATTAACTTGCCTTCGATTAACACGTTCTCTTGTGTCAGCTAGTGTTAATTGCCAACTATGAAACAGGTTCAGTAAACTTGTAAACTGGTGTTGGAAGAATTGAATTAGACGCTCGTTTCTTCTTGAACCTATTTCTCAAGTTTGGTTGGAATTTTCCCCAATGCAGTTGCACTTTGGCTCTTTGATGCTTAACTCGTGTCATTCTCCTTATATTGCGGACGACTCGACGCCCAACATGGACTTCATGCATGTACAAGCTATTTATTTTGCGGTTGACTGGGTTCTTTGTGTTATACTGTTAATCCCTGTACAGTGTATTCATCAGCATTTTAATCGAGTTCACGGGGCAAAATCATGTGCCATAAGATATGAATAGATGATGCGGGTCAAGGAAAGATTACCTTTCTTTCGAAAACTGGAGAGAAAACGTCCAACGAATGTCTTCACGTAAAATGCAGTCTGCCTGGTGACATGTTGACATGAGTTTGGCGATTTAGGAGAAGTGGCAAAGCATACCAGATCTTTTTTTATAACCAGCATTATCATACTAGGCAGTTTCAAATACTGTATTTAGTGGTGCTATTTTATCGCCTCGTAGGGGGTCTTTCGCCATCTGATTATATCATTCGAGCTTGTTGTTGTTGTTGTTTTATCGTGGAACAGTAGGCCTACTGCACGTTGCATTCGTTTGTTCAAATTGTTTTATCACATTAACTGTATAACCATTTTGTAACCGGCATTACGTAATTTAATGTATTTGTATAATGATATTTGTTTTATGCCTGGCTTTACCTTCGTCATAGATCATCTACTGGATCATCTCATCATGTTAATATGACATGCATTCTTTCGTGAGCGTTTATAAAACTGACTTTTTAAAATTAAAATGGTCCAAGTCATTGATGGAATCCGGTTTTTGATAAAATGTCATCTTGACACCATTAATTTGCTTACATTACAAACTCATTGTCTGTGATCATTATATAGATACAGTATAATCAATCAAATTGATGTTATCGTGATGAGAAGTGTATTGCTGACGGAAAACCTTATGTAACAACTGATGTAAACAAGTGGAAGGTCTTGTTGAAGTAAAATAACACAATGTACCTTTACATTTATGACACGTGAGTAAAAATTATTAATTAATAGTATGCAGTTTGTACGTATCCTTATAAGCAAAATATATTGTAAAAACTAGAAGTGGTAATAATCTAATTGAAGACGATGCAAAAAACGCATATGAATCAGTTCGAAATTGTATTATTCTTTCGTCATGCATGTACATTTGCTGATAATGTGATTGCAATGCAAATCGACAAGCTGATGTATAAAATTAATTAGCGAAACGTAAGATTAAAATCCAATTTTTTTCTTTGCAAAATATGTACATGTAGAGCTAGATGAAACTACATTTCCTTCATGACGATAATTAAAATTGAAATTTAATCCATGATATTGTTGATGCTAGGGAATTGAATTCCAATTTTGTTAATGTATGTAAGGTATATATGCTTGATTTATTACCATTGAGAATATGATAGTTGTAACCACAAACTGATATTCTTATTTGCCGAAGTTCGGCGACATCTGTTGATGGCTCAGAGCTATACTGTAATGATAGTAATATGTGATTGCTTTGTATAATGAAGATGCTAATTACGAAGATCATTCTTCGCCTAATTTAATCGGAAAAAAAGATGTGCATGTAAGCTTACATGTGTATCTACCTAAGCATAATTCAACCTTACTTACCTTCGACTACAATTACAGTAATAATGTTGCTCCTTTTATTCTCATTGTAATGGGATAGTGGATACGAAAGAGCGAAAAGACAACGAATAATGCCTTGCTGGATGATTTTCCCGGATGGATGTGCGCATTTTTAAAATTCTTTACCTCGAGAAGGAGTAATGTATTTGGTTTAATTAGTAAACGCGACACAGTAAAATTTTAATTAAATTAAATGCTTGTATTTCCAATATTCATGTGGAAAATATTATTATTTCAATAAAATACACTAATGCATAATACCTTATTCAAAATTTAAAGTACTGTTTTTGTAATTACACGTATACGCATTTACGTAATTATTTATTATTTTTATATTATATTTTAATATGTAACTATCTCCACATTTTTTGTTACCCGTAATATTTACAACGATTCACGCAGTTGTTGTTGAATAATAGATTCACTTAGCGAGACTCACTAAATTGTATTTCGTAACACGACTGGTGTAAGGCCATTAGCTGACCGTAATTATCACTACGCATATTAAATCACATGAGCTATGGTCTGTCATTTTCAATTTGGATGCAGAGCTCTCTGTGGAATCCATGCGTTGAGGTTTTCAGTGTTACATTTGGAGAAATCGATAAGATCAATGAATTCATGATCTTTGAGCAAGTCCTTCAGTATACAATGTACCTCCGTACTATAGTATTATACGGTACGTCCATGATATTTCTCTGTGTATAATTTATATAAAAAATAGAAATACATGTAGTTAAAGTTATTAAATCGATAACGTTTTTGTGGAAAAATATACTGAACAGTACTGTATACGCAATGCAACGTTGTTCAGTTAACCCTGTTGTGTGGTGTTATAGACTGCCACCAGCGTTAACATCTAAGCAGCATAATACCATCGAGATGCAACAAACAATTACTTGGAAAATCCTTCGTTGAAATTGTGTTTTTCCGCATGTTTCTCCTTCCCTTGATAGATTCAGTGTGACTACGCCCGCATCCTGCTTAAAGGCTTGCAGTCGCCCTGAATCCACGTCTGATTAAACTTTGAATTATTGATGCGTTAAGCCAGTTTCCCTGCCGGTGGCTGAATTTTTAAAGAAAACCTTTCCACACATATTCATAACTAGGATGATGTTGAGACCGAGTAAGCGTGATAGAGTTTTCATATTCGGAACATATTACTTAACTAATACGCCATGCATAAACAGACCTTCACTGATCAAATCTGAGAAGAAATGATATCTGGAATTGATATTCTTGGCACTCGCCAGAAATGCAATCACAGATGTGGGCCATGTTAAGGTTTCGGTAAAATATTAAGATCTACCGTAGATGTTAGGCATACCGCCTTAGATAGATTGATACATGGTTTGCCACCCAATAGGTGTGTGTGGTACATAAAATTGTTATAGGTTCTTGGGGGTAGAGAAATTTCTTTTTTGACAAATGCTCTCGTATTTGCTCTTTCATCTTTTTATGACATGTCTTGCTCGTAACTTTTAAAAAGGGTTTCCATATCCCCCTATAATTTTGCAGCAGGTGTATATACGTCTCTACTGAAACTGTAGTGGAATCTCGTGTATATTTTGACTTTGAGCTTATTTGTCTATCTGCGCTTGTTGTCCTACGTCTGTAATCCGATTGTTAAGCATCTGTACTCCGTAAAATTGTCAATATATTCCATGTTGCTTTGAGACAGACGTGATCTAAGATATCCTGGGTTCCTAACATCATCAAGTTGAAGACATATGAGCAACATTTCTGCAGTGCTAGTGAATTTTATGACTGCGGAAAATGATTTTGTTGCGTCAAGTTGTTTATGGGGTGAATGAAAAGAGTATTTTTAACTTTAAAATCAATCAATTTAAAATATTTTTATTTGCAATAATATTGCATTCAGGACGATGTTCTGAAACTTGCATACTATATATGATTTAAAGTGCATTTCGAAATAAATATACCTGAAAAATCAGACCATTTGTTCTTTAAGTGCATTTTAAACTGCATAATATTATAGTGTATCCCTGTCCCAGACCAAAACCTGAAAATCTCATCCATAATTTCTGTATTTGTTCCAACTGTATGTACATATAAATAAAGTACATATAGACATCATTTTGAGATTTTAAAATATAGATGAATCTCAATTCAATTCAATCAAAATGCAATCAATTTAATCACTATGACAACATGTGTTTTCATCAGGAAACCTATAAATGGAACATCTAAATGTAATTTAAAAAATTTCAGATAGGAAACATGTTTTGTGGCAGCTATAAATTTTGCATACTGTAAAGCATGGCCTTTCCCAGAGGGAAAAATGATGGTAACCTCCTACTGTATGTTAAGTTTCTACTCGATATTGTGAAAGTAGAAAATATCGAAAAATAAATTGGAATAAACTTTATTTTTGTATTATTTTCATAACACATTGATGCCTTGTGGCGCAATGTTGCCAAAGTGTACATGTATGCTCTTTCCAAGTGATAAATACTATCTAAAATTCACCGCAAGACTTCATTAAGTGTGAATGACTATTAAAGTGAATTCTAGATCACATCTATAGTAGATCTACTTTGTTGACGCCGCAATCTCGCAGCCATATCACGTAACTCTCGGTATCTTCTTCAGCGAGATGAAGGCGAAAGTATGTTCATCCGTCATCTTTACCAGAGCAATTCCCTGAGAATGTACAGTAGCAACATAGTGGGTCACTAATAAAAAAACTTGCAGGTTGATCGTCGGCTAGTATGAAATTCCACCCGAATTTGTGGGTGGTAGGTTTTGCAAAAAGGAATTATACTTTTTCTTAACTTTTTTTTTCTAGAAATTTTCGAAAGTTAGAAATCCAGGTTTTTTATTCTGTTACTCGACCATTGTCCGTCGAAGCGTGTTTTGAGTTTTATGTTTTCCAATCGATAGGTCGTAAAAATAGAACAGTCTGGCTTACTTACTTCATCGTTCTATATCGAACGGTCTCGGAGATATTTCGAATATTCGCCGATTTCTCAGTTCGGATAACTGAAATAGTTGAGACTGTTGAGCAAAACGGGTTTGGTGACCACAAATGGAGGGTGAAAGAAGGAATGATTAGTAGTGTTTCTGGTTGAATTTTTGAGATGCCTTTTCTTTTCTGGAAGTAATAGCTTAGCCACATAAGAGCTCTTGCATAAATACTATACGACATATCCGTTAAACTCGCCGCAAATTCTGCAATATTCACAGGAGCTAGTTCAGCTTGCAATTTTGTTTGGAAACACAAATTAAATTTAAAAAAACACGATAAAATCTACCGGAAGTTTTCGAACTTTTATTTTCTAAACACTTGATATGAGTGCACATCACAGAAGCCATTATAATAACGGACATTATAGGCTAGTGCGATTTTTTGGATATTTTGATAGCGCGGTAAGTTTGATATCGACACTTAATCGTGTCTATAATGTTTATAAATGTGCTTTTTCGAGTTCAGCTGTTGTAGACATTGTGATTTTTTAAGGTCTGAATTGATAAACGTTTTACTTCTATTGCTTGGACAGCTTTTCTATTCAATATAATAAATTATACACTTATCTAAACCCGATTGCTTACTGTATGAACTTGTTACAGCGTTATTTCTAGGTTCTACACATTAGTACTCATATTTAAAAAAAACGATTATTTTATTAGCAATAAATCTAGTAAAATTTGCAGTTTTTTTTGGTAATTTTGAGAAAATACAAAGACATGTCTGAAGTTTCATTTCGCATATGCACTTGGTATAGCGTATAACAAATAAGTGATGATCGTGTGATTGACAGTTTTGCTGATCCTCAGATAATTAATAAGTTTAATTAACCATAGAGTCCGTTTCCATCTTCGCTCTTCTCTTGAATACTCTCCATAGAGTTCTCGAGTCTGCTCTTAAATGTTGACATTTTTCCCTTACATGGCTAAACCTTTGTATAGAATGTTGTTGCATATTTAATACACTTTTTTTACAAAGCCAGGCGATGTGGAAAATTTTACTTTTCAGCGATTGTGGCCTTCTTGACAGGATTCGGTTTCAAGCTCGAAGGTGTAGAAAGAGTAATAAACATCATGCTGACAGGTTATCTGGTGGAATGTTTATATCGATTTCATCTTATTTTTCACGCTTTCCTTCGAAAAGCTTATCGGTAAAGTGGTATTGTCGTTGTGCAAATTAACTCAAGTAAATCAGCAACTTTTGCCTCGGCTATCGCAATTAGGTATTTGACTAAATTTAATTAAGACCCCCATCATCGCTGTTTTGACTGTTAATCGTGTGTATTTTTAATAGGGATCTAACAGATGTAACCCTTGTATATATCAAAGATGAGTTCATCCAAATAAACATCACTCAACGTTGTGAATGTGTTACCTATAATTAGCGCTTTGTCATGCAAGTTACTCACGTTCGCCCCTGTGAACGCTTTAAAGTGATGCAATGTCTTTAACAACGAAACCTTTAAAATAAACCTTGAGTTTTTTCACCGCTTACATAACAATGTGAATTTCTTTCTAAAATAACTTGCCTCCCTACTTATACTTGCATGATGATTACGTGTGTACTGATCATCGAGTGACAATTTATGCCGTTGCCCTTGAGTTAAATGACGCCTGCTAGATGCAAGTATATACATTAATAATTATAATGTTAAAATACCTGCGATATTATGCTGTCTAAAATGTACTAAATTAAAATAAACGACTACATAAAGAGGAAGCAGAATATTTAGCAAGGGCTAAATATTCTTTGCATGAAACTTTTGCTTTATTTGAGCTCGCAAAATATGCCGATTCACGTTAAAACTGCGCTATAATACTTACGTCATCAGATGATATTTTAGATAAACCTGGCGTATGACGTCACAAGCTACTTGAATATTGTATCTTATTTTTATATGAGATGAATTGGGTGATGCTACAGATCTAAAGAAAAAAATTGTGAAATTGATTTTTAACAAGCTATTAAATAATCATGTTCTCGTTGAACGCAATTAACCTTCATAAGCATCGTCTTAAAACAAACAAAAAATGATTTAATCTCTAAGGTATTTAAATGTAATTCAGAATTGAAATATAAAATTAGGATGCTCTTTAATACCTTATAGTTGCCTTGCACAATAACGGTGGCCCTGTTGTTTTAATTAGCTGACTTTAGTTCTTTATCCCTAATATTGTCTTGCATGCGTACAAAGGCGTTATTATAGAATAGAAAATGTTATTGTTGACGATACACAATAACGTTTTATAGCATTGCGCGCAATTTTATTACAAATGTTACCCATGGTGATGCCGTTTTATAGTTAGTGCTAAGTTTTAATTATAGCATAATTAGTTTCAAAATGTTATAGAAGAGCAAAGTTGTGTACATCGTAATTGTGGTATCTTCTCGCACAGGGCTTTCTAAAGATACATTAACTCTATAAAAGTAATAGAAAAAAATGCGTACCCTTTTCAAGCGCCCTTTTATACACTGTACGACCCTTTAATAGTGTTCTTAAGGTTAAATGATGGTTTGATGGTTCAAGCATGAGCTAATTAAATCTTTAAGATTGTTTCAATTTTGCAAATAGTTAAAAGTATACTTGTTATATAATTGGCACTTATATTTTTAATGAACGTTGTATCTCTTATGCATGCTCAAGTACACTGTGTTTATTTTAGGCTACATAAATTATACAAATTGTGGTAGACTTGTACCAGACTTTCTGATGCATTGTGTACCAATCACACCTTATATGGAACCCTTATATGGCGGAAGCTCGATAAGCCGAGGTTCGATCATTATATATTTGGATTTTTCGAGATAAAGCAACCTCGGATTAACTGATGTCCCGAAAAGATAGACTAGGTTAAAAGCGTCATAACAAGGATTGGAAGAGCGTGACAGTTTACTGGGCTAGTTGGAGGATATAAAATCATTAAAACTCATTAAAAGCCAGTTGCAAACAAATTATTTTCTGTTTTTATTTATTTCGTATTTACAGTGAATATCTACATGAAATAACAGTCTATGACTGTACAAAATACAGGTGTGCCTATTTTTAAGTGTACTTTCGACTTTCGTACTACCTACTACCTCGCATAATCGAGCTTCCACTGTAATATGGATGAAAATGATAATGACATTTTTTAATTTATATTCTTGCGATCCACATGGTGGTGTTCTTTTAGCAGCATTTTTCAAATATGCTATATTTGTTCAGGTTTTATTGCAGTCCCTACTGTACTTTCTTATTGTAAACGTAGCGTTATACCCTGGTATGTACAATTCTTTTGGGATGTACAATGTAGTTTTTTTTTCAGAATAAATACTTTTCAGAACGTTGAAGCATATTCTATACTTGCTAGCTAATAAAAACAGATATATCGAAGAATTTCGATGCATGTTTACCGATTTTAATGCGAGTAGAAGTGTAAAATATCCTACCCTGCTAATATTTTAGTATATACATGTATATACTGTACAGTGTAGGTACTACCCTTGCTTTTCTCTAAATTGTATGCATGTACAGTGAATCCTGTCAAATTCACCACCTTGCCACTTTGACCCCTGCTTACATTGACCGATTTTTACGGTCCCTTGAAAATCCCTATTCTGTTAATGTCAATCTATTTCGCTGTATTGACACCGTTGAAGGGTTTAAGAACGCGTATTTAGTTAAGGAAATGCATCTTGGCGCCCGAATGCACATGCATATGAGTAACAACAATAAGTTGTGCATTTTTTGGACAATTTTGTAAACTATCTTTAGAATTGAAGGTAGAATTTAAGTTCCATATATGTACTGTAATTTCAAATAAAAGTTAAGTAAATTTAGAACTGCACCTCATGACTGGTGTTTTCTTCACTGATTAAAATTAACAATACAAATTTTTAAAGCTACAATATCAAACTTGATTGTAAAAATTAATTTTATGTACTTTTTATTTTGTTGATGCCATACAAAATGTACATGTCACACTTCAATTAAAAGAACTTATTATTAATATTAAAATCTTAAATAAAAACTAAATAAATACACATATATGTATTTCTTTAATAAAAGTGCTGAAAATTGACTTAATTTTAGGTGTAAAAATTGAAAAACAAATTCCCAAGGTTTCTTGGGTGGTCACAATAGCCAGGTTTTACTCTATATGCATCGTGCATTGAGCCTGCCTTTCATCCGCCATTTTTCAAAATGATTTTCTCCGGTGTGTACATTAAAATATTACTGGTGGCCTGGCACCAAAATTGCATCACGAAATATCAGCAAACGATTTATTCATTTAAGAGAAGTGGCTGACATGAAATTAAAAAACCCTTTCTACATGGCAGTACGTTTAATTTAAGCGGTATACATGTACATGAAACTTTGTAGCACCATACAAAATTTCATTAAAATAAACGAAAACCTTGACAAAAATTAATAATCAAATTAATAATTTTTGATTTTGTTTTAGGCAAGCAGTTCTAAAGAGATATTTGGTGAACAAAATTGGATAACGTTTATACTTGGCATTTTTATTGTTTAAATGGCAAAGATTTCGAAAGCGTAATCTACAATATTTGCAGTCATTAAATGTGTAGACTCTCAGATCAAAAATGTTTTAGTGGAAAAACATGTTTTATTCGATTTTTGATTTATCAAGGCAACGTAGTGTTGCCTATCGTTCTGTTAGTTAAACCTAACACTGAAGTCGCTTTGGAAGCTACTAAATTCAGACAATAAGTTTATTATAGTATTAGGTTCGCGCCCAATTTAATAGGTTGTTGGGCTATTTTATTGGTTTACCTCCATTTTTCATCTAAATGATGGGATTGCCAATTGCCCCCAAACTTTCATCTACAGTGTTTCTCCAATGCAAGTATTTGACATTTTGGTCAATGCGGGTCGATAAAAATCCTATTACTGCATTTCTAAAATCTGCTTCTTCTCAGGCGTCTGGAGATCTCTTCACTGTGCTTAAAGAAAAGAAATCTACCGTATACCTAGGCTAGAAAAACATCTCAGTGGCATCACATTAATTAATTACTTACACGAGGCATTGTACTTTTGCGCCGGATTGAAGCTAACTCGAAAGACGTGTTTTGAGTTATTCCCCGAACGTGTGAAGTGAATTTCAAGAAACTTCAAATGCCACTTTAAGCTCAGGGAATGCCTGGATAATAAATGGCCATCATGCTATTTTTCTATTATCTTTCCTATTCAAATGCTTCGAGGTATTTCTACGGTTTTGTTCATTTCTAGCTTTGACGCCATCATTAAATTAAAGCATACTTTCGCAAGATTAAACTCTCCAAATGTAGTTTATTAATACATTTTAAAAAGAGTAAAAATAAAAGTAGACCGAACGTTCGGTGGCTGCATTTGGGGCATGACTTGAGATTTTTGAGGAGTAAATAATTATATGTATTGTATGAATATATGGGATTCGCTCCAATTTTAATTTGGCCATCAAATTCTTACTTCCTCGAATTTGAAGTGGGCTTTTCATACGAAACATTTCGATGCTTCCTTTCTGGCCGTCGACGTCCACATGTCACTTCTCAGCGAGAAAGTTCCGTTTGTTTTCCCGCAACGTTTTGTTTTTCTTTGTCTTCCTTATGCGATCACCGTCCTCTTCCTTCTTTTCTGCTTTACCATCAATGGACTCCCTGGAAAGACTTAATAACTGTTTGCATGTTGCATGAAGAACATACTACGGCTCTGCATTTGAAATATTCAATTGTTTACGTTGTTATTTCATGAACTTGTGCATTTCCAACCGGATTGAGGAAATTGATAGTGAACTGCAGTTTGAAAAAGTACAGAATGGTCGAACGAGCAGCGTGAAATTGGATTGTCCTGTCTCCTACGTTGTGCGCTGCACACGTCAGTACTATTATTGCAGTACAATGTAATTTCCTTTTCCTTAACAATAAAAATATAAAATATTATTATTGTTATTTTTTTTAATTACAGAAAAAGTTGAGAGGATGCTAGGCTTTAAGCAGTATCGTTGTTCTCATCTGTTTGGTATCAGTTATTGATTTAATTAACGATCAGGTGTGACCGTTAATACTGTATGGCTAATGACTACATGTAATGCAAACAAGAAAATTCGCATTCATAAAAATTTGGAAAGTACTCGCAAAACGTTATTATCAAAGCATTAATATGACATGTCTACTATAGCGATGAATAACAAGTTAAAAAGCATTGCAAAATTAAATGTACAAATGTATACCCTAAAACTAAATACTAGTAGTAGTACTAGTAGTAAGTCGCATGCACAAATTTGTATACATGTGCTCTAAATGCGTTTGTTTTCTGTATCTTCTCAATCTTCTCTATTGATATATTTTTCCTTAGTTTATTCATAAAGCTTACCATGGATGCTCGCGAATTAGCTTCCTTATACAATTTGCATTAAATATTCGTTATTTATTCCCCAGCGAAGTGTGAAAATTCAGTGCCAGAGGCAGACTGTAAAACGGTTTATTACCTTAAGTGCAATCTTCTATCTTGACATATTTAATGCCTATAATTATTTTGCAATATTGAAAACTTGTTTATGCTTATCTTCACGAGAATAAAAAAATCAAATTTTAATCAATGTCCAACCTTGATACGCTCCAATAATTCTATCATTCAATGTAAAATGTATGCACATGCATCATATATTTAAAGGTAAAATAACCATCACCGAACCTGCTAACTGTAGGAGTAAATAGATAAGACCTGTATATTTAATGTAGGAAAATAAAATGAATGCTTGTTTGATACTGTAAGCTAGACAATTTCGGTGATATAAACGTATACATGTATCTGTATATCTACTTACATGTACTTAGCTTACGCTTTTAAGAAAGATTGAAAAATTCCCCCTTTTTACTACGTACATGTGCATGTATATTACTTAGCTTTTTAATTTATAACGTTTGCTTTACATGTTTACTTAACCCTTAATGCGTGCAACGCAATAAATAATAGTAACTATCTTCTCGACACCATGAGCTTGTAGGTGTACAATTATAACTTATTCAAAAGGATGGATTAATTTTGTATTAATGCTATATTTTTGAAAAGCTATACACAATAAATTATTCAAAATTAATGTGCAGAAACCGCAAAACTAAACTGTTAAATAAATCTAATACCTCGGTAAGAACCATTCTTGAATATTGCTGACCCGTTTGGAATCCTTACAGAGAGGGTCGAGAGCAAGAACTTTAAATGGTGCAGCGTAGAGCTGCAAGATTTGTCACCAGCGAGATGAGAGCGTTTACCCAAATGTTCAAGTATCTCCAGTGGGAGACTCTGCATGGAACTTTAAAAAATACTTTGCATGGGAAAAACCAATTTGGTGGAGGAAATCTTTAAACGAAACCACCGAGGTGGTAGAACTTTGCATTCAAATCCACCTGCAGTGTATGGAAATCCGAGCCCGTTCGGATCCATACTATTGGTCTTTTTTCTTGTACGCCGTCAGACGTTGGAATTCTCTTCCAAATAATTACTCTAAGCTACCGGAAATTCAGTTCGACGATGGCAATCATCAAGTCAAATTAAAAAGTATTCGCATGGGTTGATGGATTACACACCCCTACCACTCCACATGGCAAATCTTTGCTGACAGTAGGGTACAGAGTTGAATTGAATTGAATCAAATCAGGAAAGTAGTACTAAAAATTCGGGGTTATGTATTCTATATATGAAATGAGACTTTCTAACTGAATGTCTAACTACACTGTATATCGGTCACTGTGAGTATGAAGAATTCATTACATGTATACTGTATACGTATATTTTTAACCGAAATATCCTAATAAATTTTGATAACAGTAAAATACCAGACTCAGTCCAGGACATGTGTTGGTGCAGTAAAGATGAATTATTAAGGAAGTTATTAATTAGTTGTTTTGTCAGCACATGCGTAGTTGAAAAATCGTGATTCCCTAATTATGGCCAAGGTATTTGCTGAATATGCTTTTATTTCTGTGTAGGCCTGCCTACAATAATGAGTTCATGATGTTTTTAATGCACATTTAATGGATAAGATAATAAAATAAGTAAAATTTTACGTTAACCACAATTTTATGTACACTTTGACCTTTTAATATTTTAATTTTATCACGATCATGAGGTTTTGCGGTAAAACCACAAATCGTTACAAGCTGCAACCGCATTAATTTTTTCACCAATATCGCTTACTTTGCAAACTGCTCCAATCCAAATTAATCTGCCTGATTTTCAGGGCTGGCCCTTAGGCTATGAAATGATTTATATTCTAGCATATTCAAGGGATTCGGCAAAAATTACGTGACTTTTGACTCGCCTGAACGTCGTAGGTTAACCCAATGCTGTGTCGAAATAGCAAATGCGATTTATGAATTTTACTTTGATATGGAAAAAATTGTAATCCCCAATGCAGACCTTAATGTTGTATTTTCCTCTCACCCTCAGTCCATCACATGCACACTAAGCATTACTGGAATTGACTGAGCACTACTCGGTGCTCATTAATTAGGCTGAAAGGGGCGAAAGTACCTTAAGTGATTAAAAAGGACTCTTTAGTTAATTGAACCGGAATTGCATGCATGCAGATAAAGTAGGATGGGGATAAAGCTAACAAAAATGCTTAATTCCACAGAGTGCCGTTAAAATATCCTGACCAACCTTAATTCCATAGGATATGCCATTTATGGTATTGAATTATATACCAGTTGTACTATTGCAACATAAATGGAAAACACATTAAATTACTTTTTTTTAACACGTTTGGACAATAAACTATTAACAAACAAGTTCAACCAACATTATCGGATTATTGGTGTAGGTTAAGAGCATGGTACTTTCAGTGCCTATCTATCAATATTATTTAACTAAACCACAATGTACATGTACATGTTTCTTAGCGTAATCGAGTTAGTTTACATTTCCTCTGTGGCATTTTAGTCATCGTGACAGTATTGTTTTTATATCTTAACAGCCTTCATTTTTACAACAACAATGGACAGCCCTAGTTCAAAGAAGACTAGAACATAAGTCTGGACTGGTGTAAGCTGTTATATTTTAATCTTTGCCATGTCAGACGATCTTCTATCTACATGTATGCTCAATTTAGCAATTTTAGAGCTAATTGAATTAAAACCCAAACGTGTAATGCTCTAGATTAGTACTCTGGAGAATATTATTTGTATGCGTTATATGTTAACAGAGGTAATGAATAATTCAAGAGCATCTGCTGCAGAGAATGTTTTAGTGTCATAATCAGCAGGTCCATCCTATCCATTAATTTTGAAACGTTGGCAAACTTTGTAATTCACCAACGCATCTAGCATAATTTCATATAGCACTTGTAGACATCGTTTTTAACCGTAACAAATGCAGTTAATGTCAATCCCATTTGCCCTTGGAGAGCATGTTAAACGTGCATTATTTTATTTAGATTTCTTTTTATAAAAAAATTTATTCTGCTGATATTTGTCTCTCTCATATGGTGTATTCACTTTCAACAGCTATCAAAACTTATTGTATCACTTCTTGTGTGGCCTGGATTTCCACTTTAATGTATGTTATGATTGACTGGTGCTCAATTATTAGTTCCATTTCACTATTTTCGCATCTGTCATTATTAATAATGTAAATTTATATTTTATTCTCTTTAAACTTTACATGTGTAATGCTGTCACTCGAACTCTGAATTCAAAACACTTGATGACTATGAAGTGAAATAAACCTGAATTATTATTTTACACAAAAGGAAGGTTATAACAAGATGCAATATATATTGTAGATGCATCTTGTGTTACTGATTTAAGATACTTCCGTCAGTGAACATCTTCATGAGTATAGTAGAAACGTGTTTATATAAGATACCGTATTATGCAGTCAGAATATGGAAACACAAACAAAAAATGATAAGAAATATCAGGTCAGTTTTCATGTTTGTAAAAACATCTTACTAAATATTCCAGAATCTTCCAATATGCGAAAACTATTTTTTAAATAGAGGTTAATGTATTTTCTTTATACTCAAATACATGTATCTAGAAACTGCATAAAAATGATGTGGGTTAACCACAGTCTCATCATAAAATTAATTGTGAAACTGAAAGTGTGAGGCTTATAGGCCTCTCTCACGATCAAGTAAATGTGCATAACTGATAGGAATTTCATGCCAGAAAACTGGTTTCGACATAAAATATGTCAGACGTGATACTAATATAAGATTCATCGAATTTTATTCGCACGAGAATGCCTACCAGGGATGCTAATGTATTTGAACACAAGGTTGTGATGGTTTATTATTTTAAACATAACATTTTTATTATACTTTTTTCCAACTTTCTAATTGTTAAACCTTGAACTTGCATGACACCTGTTATTAAACTTTTTTATAACCAGCCTAAATCTTACTACTATGTACACTGTATGTGCATGATACATGAACATTAATACAATTTTTATATTGCTTATGCTCGATGTCCTAAGTATAAGGCTAAAATGCAAGATTTTTATATTTTCATGACTGGCATACATGATTATCACGTTAAAAAAACTGATTTCATTTAAGCCTTGGCACTTAATGTGGCCATAATTTTAGAAAAACGATTAGGCATATATTACGCCGGTAAAATCAGTCAATAGGCAACGTTATCACTAGATAGGATCAAGACTGTCTTCAGTGAAATTACAAACCGCCCTCCTAACAATTGCAAAAATAATGTGGTGGCAAATGATGATTTAGGTATCTAAAGTAGGCCTACCACATCACAGTGCTACTTTCAAGTCCTCCAAACCTTTATCACTGTTTAAAATAGCTAAAATATTGCGGAAATGAACACATACAATAATGACATCCATTTTGGAAATGGGACATTTTAAATGTCCCATGTAAGTGCGTGACGTAAATTAAAATAAATCTAAACTACCGCTGAACGGATTAATAAACATAGATATTTTTCTAATTACACAGTAAGCCTAAGAAAACATGTCATCTACTAGCTGTGTACGTGTAAATGTCGTAAAAAAATTAGAAAAAGGCTATCGTTTTATACTATCACATGTACGTGCTAGTAAATTCATGTATTAACTTTCCCTGATCAGTGTATTACTTTGTTTTTTCAATTCTTTCACATTGTAAAATGTAAAAATGTCAATTTTTCATGTTAGGAAAAGCTAATATACCTCCAAAAAGTTCTGAAACTAGTATATGATTGCTAAATTACAGTAAAGTTTTGATGTTTTGCTAATACCAAATTGGCATATATTGTATGCATAGCTAACACGTTCACTGTAGTTATTTATCAGTATAATAAATATTTGGGCTAGGGCATTTAAAACTGAGAAAATTGCACATGTATAATTTGCATTTCAATTTAATTATGAGCTTTTTCCAAAGATCATGCACATGCTATTTTAGGAGAATCTTTTTTTCAATATAAGTTAATAAAGTTATTTATTTTTAAAAATGGCTCTAATTAAAAATTCTGATATTTCTAATTATGCGCGTACAGGTATAATATCATTAAAGCAATTATGTCTAATGAAAATGTATAAAGTACAGTATCTTCGTTCCTATGATGGTGTGCATGTATAATTTCCCCAGAAGGCGCCTCATGCTAGTTGCTTGCTGGCTTTTTTTTTGAGTAACCTAATTGAAATGGCCTCGTGGATTTTAGTCGAATATACGATTTTGTCTGGAATTTATTTATAAATACGCACTTTTATTATATTCACTATGATACCATCTATAGCACCAGCAGTTACATTTCGACTATTTTGATAAGACCTTCAGCCATTAATTTGTAACAGTCACACGTTGGTACATTATGCTCTGCAGGATATGATGAAATATTATAATTTAAAATCGTTTAGTTTTTTATATTTTTATTAACTTCAACTTGACTGATTACGTCAGGCGAATAGCTTGGACCATATGGAGAATGTAGCTTCCAGATACAACTTCTAAAATAACCGTGGACCTTGACGATGAATTTTCTCTACTCATTTCTTGTGTATTGTTATTACAAAACATATACATTGGATTTGATTCATGATTAGATAAGCCGGTTTAATTGAGGGACATTATTTACCCTTCGTCTTTATTACATAATCACATGCCACTGCTTCCATGGACATCACATTTTAACGTCTTATCCTAATTGTACAAGAACTATGGATTTAATTTCACAAGGAATTTGCCAGTCATCACATATCATAATGTATTTTAAAACGTGTTCTTGAATATGATATATAGACTGCAGGGAAAGTATAATTTGTTTTTTGTTTACTATCTTCATTATTAAACAACCCTTAGGGAGATTTGCAATTCTATGATTTATATTTGGGTAGCCCTTGTTGAATGTTAAGTAACAAAGAAATTCTATTTAATTTTAATTTTACATTCCGTCCCACGTGGGCTATGATAGGAGGATTTAAAAATGTTGCTCAATTACTTGCATGCTATAGAATTAAAAACGAAATAATGTCATTGTAGTCCATAATTCATAAAAAGTAAATAAAGCATCTTTTGTCTCTTTTAGTGTCAACACAATTCACAATCAATGTAAAATATATTTATTAAAATCTATTTCGATGACCATTACATGAACGTGTAACATGTTACGACTCATCATTAAAATAAATTAAAAAATGGACTTTTAAACATGTTCAACTTTGTGAACTGTGTTATTCGTTTATTTATTGAGATTAGTGAACATTCTTTGTTTGCAAAAAAAGAAGACTTATGATTTGTCCCACGTACTTTGCGGATTAAATTATTTTTTCATAATATAATGAATGACACCGAGTTCATAATATGCATATACTAGATCAAAAATGAATCTTTTTGAATGTACATCAGTGACTTGCACTTATTAAGCTATATTAAATGATTTTTTAAGATACAACTTTACTTTTACGTATTTAAATGTGGGTTGCTGCGTTAATAATTAATCTTCTTCACTTTCACTGATGGAGAATAAAGAATGTCCTCAATATTCAGATACCTGTTTAGAATTTTTTTATTCATTTGCGCAATACTCTAATCATCTTTTTCCATATCCTTCTTTTATGTGGAGGACTAGATTTGAGGGTTGCGCTTCTTTTGAAAGATTCAGCTAGTTTTATATTCACAGTTTCTTGTATTGAAGGATTTAATATAATTATGGTATGCGTATGGAAGTCATTGGACCGCATAAGCCTTGAAAAATTCCTGAAATCTTATTATTATCGGTTTCCAAGGTCTTTTTAATGGGTTTTTATTCCTTTTTTAGAATAACCTTTTTATATTCGAAACATGATATATTTGCTGCCTACGCTATTAAATATTGCATTATAACAAGTAAAACATCGCAAAAAATGTATAATGATGGGGATGCTCTTTTGCCCTTTAAAGTAATTAAGGTTGCTAAAACACGTAAAGGATTGTGTTTTCCCAGACGAAAAGGTATGATCAGATCAATTTTTACTTGTTATAAAACTTTCAGAGGAAATGTATCACTCTTAAAATATTTTCATTAAGCAATTAACGAATATGTTTAACACATATAGTGAACAGAATTTATGATATCATGTGTGATATGCGTACGTATTTTGAAATCTTAAATGAAAAATTATTGTGTTATGTAATTACCATCAGAAAAAAAGAGATGTACTTCGTTAAAGTAGTAATACTTTTTCTAAAACCTTGTCATCTCTTGAAAGTACTACATTGTTAAAGTACATAAATATAAATAAAATTGACTTTAATGCATATCAAACTTGTCGCGAAATTAAATTTAGTTCAAAACATGCACACATTGCTGAGTACCGAACACGTATAGAAATGAACTTGTTTTACCAAAGCGTACTCTTGAATTAAATATTAAAATACTTAGTACGGTGTACAATGTAGAATAATGGTCTTTTTAAAATAATTTCAATTGCTATTTATTACTTATGATTTTTCGATGTATTTTGTTCGTTAAGTTGATCTTTTAAAATATGTTAATTACAGGGATTGTTGACATAAAAAATCCGAAGTCTTTGCTCTAAATTAGAGTAGCTCCTTAATGTTTTATGTAGCGGTATGTTTGGACGATTTCTGTTATATAATCTGTTATTGAACGTATAAGCGTTTTACGTTTAGATGAAGACTCTTAACTTAATAGGCGCAATAATCAATGCCTAACTGAGTTTCTGTTAGCTCTAGGCTTTGGAAAATAATTCCAGCGTCTAATGACATGCAAAAAATAAGATTCGAAATATAAGAACTTCGCTGTAACTAATTTAAACGGACAACTTTCAATTCGAAAACATATCGCGAAACTGAATGACAAGACAAAAAGCCTGCACGTTTTTAATAATTTAACTTTGTAGACTAGTGTGAAATTGTGTATGAAAACCTATACATTTATACTAAATAACGTACATTGTAGTTTCGAATAGTAGAGAAAGTTGAAATTTGGAAAACATTAGTGAAAAACGTTTCAAACACTTTTTTTACAATCATTTGCATGCTACATGTAATTTGTTTATTCAGTAACAGTAAATTGTATTCTTGGCTGAAACACGTTTCATACAGATACGACCTTAAAAAATTTTCCAGTGACAGACTTTATCTATTCATGCGGAATATTTAGATTTTTTAAAAGTTTTATCTGCTCAACAATTTTTAAAAATATGCTATTAAGATATTTTAAGTAATGCAATTAGTTAATTACTGATATGTCTTGGGCTACAACAATTGCCAATAATTATTAATACATTTATTACTGATTTGTATACGAAACAACAATGTGGTCAAGCTAGCGACATTAATGCCCCCTCGTGATATTTTATAAAAAAAAGCTTTTTACTTACCTTTTCTTTGTTAATTAGAAATTGTTTAAAAACAGCTGCTGTTTTTCATTTGCATTGGATATTAAACACACCTAATGCATTATATATACACTTAGACTAATTTATCCGCATTAATTGGGACCAGGATAGGTCCGGATAATACAAAATCCGGATAATTGTGTTTTCTATTGACATCGGGTACAAAAAATATAAATGTCACAAACATTTACAAAAAAAAATATAATTAATGTGTATTTATTTTAATGTGTATTCATATTTAAAATTAGTCATTTTTTTCTATTTTGAAGAGCTACATCGCTTGCCAGCGACCAAGTGGCTGACTCTTTTTAACTTGAATCATTTATGAATCATCACTACATGTATCGTCCTGATTCTTCCTGTTACGATATAATCGGAGTCCGGATGATTTGAGTTTTTATATACACTATGGCTATACAGTGTATTCTGTAGGATAACATCTGATTAAGCAATTAATAATAACGAAGTTTCCACACAAAAACTACAGAAGTAGCGTTTTTATTTATACAAAATACACGTGAGAGTGGAAACGTGATGCACGTATCAAAATTTTGCATTTTAAAAGTACAATAATGCAAAATGGATAATGGTTATTCGTTAAATAAGTAGCACCGTATAAAATCGTTCCAGATTTCCCCATTGTTTCTCCCAAGAAATCCCCATCACCATTTCATAATTTCCATCTTATTCCATACCAAATTTTGTTTTCCCACCCTACACATCAGCCTGCACTAATGAAGCAATTCAGAAAACGATTACTTTTAATAATATATACGTGAATTATGCCTTGGAGAGACGTTCGTTTTCTCGCTTTTTCAGGAATAGCTTCCACGAGATATTAAAAAGCCAATCTTTCACTGAATTGCGCGCGTAATAAAATACACAATAATTGGAAAATCCTTTAAAAATTCTTGCTTCGCTGCTCCCTTTAGCCTATTTTAAAGCCCATGCTAGCAATTTGGCTAATTGCGACAAGAATTGGATTTACCGAACTGTGCAAAAATATAGACTAGACCTCCCCCAGAATTATTTGGCACACTCATAGCCTGCTATATACTGTAAACATGGGTAATTGTATTACCAGTGCATGTACGTGTATATGTAATAAAATTGAGCACCCATGTGGTTACTAATTTCGATTTAAATCATCTGCACGGAGCAGGTGGCACAGTTCAGTGCATAAATTAACAAAGTCTTAAAGCGCTAATAAATGGCCGACTCAACAACGTCATTTTTAAATAAAGAACAGTAAACAATGAAACATTAAAATGCTTTTCACCGGTTAATGATTTGTGGTTTTTTTCCTAAATGCGGAGAAACAAGTTTTCTTGCTCATTATTTTCTCGCTGGGTTTTATCAGCAGGTTTGCCTCAGCTTTTTTAACACTTGTGATCCTCTAATTACACACTTCTTATTGCCAAAATCTTCCATTGCTTCGCATAATATAAGCCTATTTGCTTAAATTTGTTTCATTAATTACTCTTCGTAAGCACCGCGCGTTACAAATTCAACATAAAAAATGAAATGATGGAGATAATCCCCTTGTAATAAAAGACAAAAACATAATTAGGCAATGACTAAATTAACATGTTTCAAAGATCTGCTAATGAAATGCGAAGACTTCCAGCTTAAGGATTCTTAACTGACTTCCTATTAATATGTTAGTCCTGTAAAGCTGAAATGGTTTATCTAAAATAGTTTGATACCTTAAGTGCATGTACCTTTGGCGGGGAACTAGCGGGATAACATTGCTTTCGAATTCCCTTATATTTGTCTAAGACAAATATCCCCTACTTTCTCTTTAATGTTTTCTTAGCCTTTCGTCCGTAAAAAATTGGTAAAAATTAAAGTAAGTAAAGAATATAATTCTAATTTTCAGTCGTGCTAAAGCTAAACGACAATTTGCTTAGTTGCTAAACGTGCTTTCTTTGTTTGTTTGTTTGTTATTTAGGTTAATTCCATAAATTCACACGAATGTTGATGTAAGGTTAAATGATGTTTAGCTGAGATGTTATGATGACTCCAGCTACATGAAATAATGTAGATAACATTAACATTTGGTATGCAATATTAACACCAAATGTATAACAGCTATTTCTTTTCAAAATGGTACAGAATCGCATTTACAACGTTTTTATAAGAAATTAATGCACCTGGCATTCGTCGAATAATTTAAAAAACCTGTTATAATTATGTGGTAGTTAAGGATACCATACCTTAAATGTTTAAAAATTAAAATCTCCTTTCACTCTAATATGGTTGAGCTTTCTATTTTATCACGCTAGTGTGTGGTAAAGCCCATTATGTGTAATATTTATGTAGATGTGTAGCGTCGTAGTTCTCCCCAAGATATGCAATGTTCGTTAAGCTTAGTTTGCTATAATTGTAATGAACTGTATACCGCATAAAGCCAGATAAGATTTTTCAGTTTTTAAAGCTTGCAATATCGTATTATGCATTTAGTTTTTGGGACGTTAATAAATAAATAGAACCAGTATTTTTTTTCCGAACACATCCATGCAATTTCTTAGCATTAATGTGTCTGCATTTAAAAAGTTACATCCAAACCAGTGCTCGAAAACATAGCAGTTAATATTGAAAGAACGAAACTTCTTTCTGCGGAGAAATAGCTAATTAATTGTTAATTAGACATAAAAATAATATGAGATGTTTTCCAACCTAATGCGTAGAACGAAATCTTGCAATAATTTGAGAGATTTGGAGCTCATTATATTTTCACTTGCAATGTGCGTCACTCCAGTTGAGGCACATTCGTAAGGGAATGAATTAAGGCATTATAAATTAACCTGAGCTTGTCTAAACTAGACAAATGCAATAATTCGCAGCTGCCATTAGAAGGAGAACCGCTTCCCACCCCTTTGCGGTTGGTTCGCTTTAATGCGGAGAATTATCAATAAGTCCACGGAGGTTAATATCAGTTGGTGCTGTACGCGGGGTTGGAATATGGGCCAGAATAAATGGAACTTCCGGCCGTTGTACTGGCATCCTTCCTGCGTCGTCTTCGGCGGATAAGTAATGCCACCAACAAAAGAACGGCGAGCATCAGTATGAGTCCAGCGATGGCGATTCCAATGGCGAAATCCCTCGTGGACATGCAAAATCCATCGTCTCTTGCTGGCTGGGCTGTTGGCAGCGTTTCTGTTAAGTAAATAAACAGAGCAATTGTCAAGGATGGAAATATAGGCAAATGTTATCTCAAATGCGCAAAATGTGACGCTGGCTCTACTCGCGTTGTGCTTCACTGTGCATGAAATCAATAGACGAGTTTTTCCAGGACATTGACCAATAGTGGTAGCACACATGCCTTGCATACTACATGTTTATGTACTATATGTAACCGCAAGTTATTGGTAGTTTACTCCGTTATATGTAATGTCACTTGAACAAAGTGGAATAACAAATTTTAAAAAGCGTAGTTAAAAACTACACTTTTTATTCTCTAGTAAGAAACAACTTACCTTAAGGAGAAAGTCTTGAAGAATAAAAATTAGGAATATTAGTTTAGTTAGTGCAATGTGCAGGTAAAAATGAGGGATGTGAGATTAACATTCAGCGACGGAACATCAAGCAGAATTAACGTAGCACTGTTACGTGAAAATGTTATGTAATGAAAGAATTGGCATTTTAATAATGAAATTCGGTTGCATTATTTGTATGGTTTCTTTTTATATACACGCATGGTGAAACGAAATGAAACAAAAAACATTCACCTCTGATGGAGCAACCGAATTTACAAGGAGTTGCATTGAGATAAGCCCAAATCCCACAATGCACTACTTTTCATAATTTGAAGGATTTTATCGATCGTATAAAGTACGGTCATAAAGCTTTTTTTGGAATATAGGTGAATAATCAATATATTTCCCTCATTATTATCGTTGCACGCTGTGCACTTACGTCAAAATTAAATATTTTGTGTGATAAAATACCCGTAATTTGCGGTATACACTGTAATATATAATAGCAATTGCGGTATAGTTCGTTAGGTCTACCTTGGGTTGATTTAAGTTCTTCAGAATCCTCCACATGTAGGCCGCTATGCACAGCCACAGATAAATCCCTTGAGTTGACTTCTCCATTGACAGTTTTGTTGGACTTTTTGCTTATTTCAGTATCATCGTCTACAGCTTGTCTTCTTATACGGCGTAGGTTACGTCCATCAGAGCTACATAGAGGTGGCTGGAAGTTTAAGAATAAATAATTCAGATTTCTCCAGGTCAGACAGAATTGCTTTTTTCTAGCCTTTGATGCCTTTGTGACTTAACATAACCCAAAGCAATACCAAAAAGTGCAGCAATGACTATAATGCACAAATAATGTAAAAGATTATATAAAGAAAGACTAATAGTGAAATATTGGCACTGGATAACATTAATTAGAAATGAAATAGTACATTGGCATGCAACACGAAATTATGGGTTTCAGCGTAGTGAAGGGCTTGGCTATGTCGAGATTTAACCAACTATTGATCACATAAGCTTAGCCTTAATTCTTTTCCAGCCAGAATGTCATAAACCCCCTATAACTCTCGCTAAACTGTGTAATCATGTTTGGTGTTATCGGTGTTTGCAATGCACTTCCCCAAAATGGTCAAATTGCAATGTAACCTACGTACCACGTCATTACATCCACCATTATGCTTCAAGCATAGTTTTATATTGCACTTGTAGTAAACTGTTGGCGTATATGGAAATTTGTGAGCTTGAAAATTGACTTTTGCTTCTAGTTTATCTTCGGTGTAATCGAATGGCCCCATCACATCAGAATCAAGTGAACATCTGAAAAGTAATTTGGTAAATATTAAATGAAAGTACCGTTTCTCCTAGTCTTTGTTCTAATAAGGCGTCGGTGGTCAACCTGTTTTTTTCTGCACTGAGAACTCTCAGCCGGCCATCGCCCCCTCTCCCCTGTCAACAATATTTAACAATCTGATTGGTAATTAAGCTTCGTCTAAATAAGGTAGGTAACCGGCTGGCCATTGCCGTTTCTGATGAGGTATAGGCCTACGGAGTTGGGCTCAGCAAATGTCATTATTGACTTTTAGTGAATTGAGCTAGGGACGTCAATATTAGATGACCCCGTAAAAATACCCTGCTAGTCATTAGTGTATTTTTTTTGAAATTCCAGCAAATATTTACCAAAGCGACATTGCTGAATTTGTAAGTTTTTCAGGTGACCCAAAATGATACTTACCATGAAAAAATGATACCAGTACATTAGTTCTTACAAAAACTAAAAAACGTTATGCAACCTCCGGTGCCATTTTTTGGCGATTTCATTGTGAAGAAAAAACCGTTTTCGGATGTCGCATAAGAATATTCTTCAAGTTTATTTAATTTTGCAAATAAACATGGCATTTTGAAAATATAGAAAATAACTCAGACCCAAGTAATTCCAAACGGGAAAAAATAATTTAGTAATTATATTTATTGTGAAGCAAAAATATCTAGTTTCTTTGCATGGTGTGAATCCTTTTGGGTCCGGGTTAAGTGATTTTATCCAATTTTTACTTTTTCATTTGTCATGTCATAAGTAATACACTATTAGTAGTGCACTATTATATGTGATTATTTTTATCAAATTGGTGATGAAATTCAATTTGGTCATCAGTGATGTTGGATTACTTTTATTTGGAATCTCTATTCAATTCTGTATCTCCAATATTCGTTTCAACTGACATATTTAATTTATGCAAAATATATTTCAGATTTTGGAATATTTTTGGACGTTCGATAAGTAGTAGGTGCGGATTGCAGGGCATGCTTTCATCCCGACTTTCAAGTTTTCAAATTGCCATTGATTTGAGTGCACAGTAGATAGTCCTGTCTCATATTCTAGGCACCAGAATAAATAAAGTCCCACGTAAGGGCGTTAGCGGTACTGTTAAGTGGCCATATGTTGAATTTCAAGTATCCGTGATAATTCCTGTTCTGATAGCGCAATCTTAATGTTGGATTGACTGCCCACGCCAATCTTTTTATGAGCCGTATCTGAAACTAAGCTTGGGCTTGAATGATTGCAATTGCCATTGACTTTTGACGCCGTAGTGGTAGAGCTATAAAAATGTATTGATAAATATACTTTCAGTACGTTTACCGGTTTATGAAATGTGTGGGCGGCTATCTGCGTATACGTGCTATCCTAAAAGGCTGAAATTGGGCTTATTGCGGAAAATAAGGCCAATGACGACTGGTTATCGACAAGGCCAAATACCCGGGCCACCGTGATACAAGTAGCTGTTGGGCATTTTTATCTTGAGTATGGTAGCTGCTTGATAATGATATGGTATGCTCGACACAACTCTATCCAAAATGTGGGAGTCGTTATGATTTATCGCAGTAGGTGCTTATTCTTAACAAGGCTATGCGCGAACGATAAATATGCACGTACCCTTCTTCATTTACTAGAATCTGCTCATTCCAGTTGAGACCATCTCTTACGACACAATTCGTTATTTTCATACCATATACGCCTGAAATGAAAAATGCAAATATTATCGTGTGGGTTTATGGAGGTTATTTACGAATGTGTCATTAAACGCTTAGTGGGCAGTCCAATGGGGACACGACTATGGTTGGTCAGTGATTCATAACTGAACCAAAACGTACGACATTTGGCATAGATCATGCGTTGGGTACTTGGGTTTCATCGCATCTCATTAAGCTTGTGACACCAGTTACTGTGCGGGGTTCAGGACAGGTCATCCTACGCCTTTCCTAAACGCATCGATTTTTGCATTATCTCATCTAAACCACTTGCATAATAATTAATAGGAGTGCATTCATGCTTTCTTACCCCCAGGGTCATCCTTTCATAAACAAGGGGATAATTAACTAAATAAATATTATCGCTCTAAGGAGATTTCTGTGTTCCTGCCGTGAAGTTCGTACGACATGTTTATTATTTTAACGGGAGATGTGCTATGGTGTACAACAAAGCGTTAAAGCATGAAATCCAGGCCCCCCTTGCATCGCTCTAGTAATGGATTGATTGCCCATCAGCCTTCCAGCAAAGCCTTTTTGTTATGGCTTCCGTAAAGCAATTTAATCTTCGCCTATAACTATATTGCATGCGCAATAAAACAAAGTGTCGTTACGTTAAAGCAAACTTGAAAAACAACTGCAGATATAATCTTTTATCAAGCTATCAAATAAATGGGGCATGGTATTTGTAACTATGGGTAATATCATGGAGATGTATCACTTCAAAAATTAGTTGCTATGTATTTTCAGTCACTTGCTTTATTTTTTTCTAAAGTATATGAAATGTTAATTGTATCTTTCCACGCGAATAACTTTAACGAGGATATTTCACTCTATATTTTTATACTGGGTTGTAATAGGTGAACATGCCCAATTCGTAAAATCTCGATTTCAACATGGATTTTAAACATTGTAAAACATATGCCAGCTCCCTTAACACTTGCACATGTTCAAGGTATCATGATATGCTTCCTAAAATCGAGTAAGTTGTTACGCCAACAATGTACGTACTGATTGTTAAACTATTTTAGCAGATTTTTAGCAGATAACCGGAATTTAATAGCAACCGGGAGCAAGCATGCTTATCTCCTTTAACATTTGGAGATTGAAGAGTTTAACTGGACAGTGTACATGTATCGTAATGTAACCAATTTCACTTTCTCAACAATCCCGATATTATTTGCATAAATTGGTCATATATAGGAGTGCTAAACATGGAAGCCGTGGGTCGCATCACCTTTAGCTGCAGCGGCCTGCCATTTAAATGGCCTTTGGGGAAACTTACTTTGTTTTGCCAACGCGACATGCATGGTGAGATTGTCTCCAATGTTGACATTTTCGGCGATGAACTGCGCGCTGTAATCACCCAAATAGATTTTCATGATATGCTCAGGAATAGGCATGTTGGCCTCAATGGTATTTGCAGGCACGTCACTGGAAAACAAATTTGAGCGGGGTTTAGAAGTCTAGAATGCTCGAGGGCACATTTTTGGACATGATGGTATATTGGATTGAGCTCCACGACTTATACGGAATAACTAATGTACATTTTTATGGATATAACAACTAGAGTACTTGAACTAATGCTCATTGTACTATACTTCCTCAAAAATATTAAACAATGAAATATTTTGGCTTACAAAACAGACAGTTAAACATGTTAAACTTTAAGCTGCTATAATTGTGAGAAAGCACTTTAATTCGGAATTTGCTACAATCGGAGAATAAGATTGATAGTATATTGGCAATATATTTGAAAGTAAAAGATTAGCGAACATCGTATAATCTGCAATTGAAAGGTTTTTACCTGACGTTGACGTTATTTAAAAGCAACTTTTCTTTTGTTTGGTATTTGCATCGGATATGGAATCCTTTGCCTTGATTCGTAACCAGTCGCCGATGCGGTTGAACTACGATTGTGTTAAAATATTCTATTCCTCCTGTCTGTGAAGAAGATAAATGAAGTTAGCGAATATTTAAAGTACTGATTCAAGTCTCATCAAAGTTCACTTACCACGTCACTACTCATTGTGTTACAGGCCCATAATGGCATCGAATATGTTAGCTGGTTTTCAGCCGTACTGTACTGGGCCATGCACGAGGAATTCTTTGGCAAGCCTTTTGGATAAATTAATCCTTCAAATGGCGTCGCCATTTGAATGGTGACCAGAATGTGATCTTTGTCGCAGGCTACCTGCACATCAGATATACCCAGGTTGTCTGTGAAAAAAGGTACTCTGTTATCTCATTGATTAGAAATTAAGTTATTCAAAATCAGGCAACAAGTCGGAGGCCATTCTCCGTTGGTGCAGAGTGATGAAGGGAATCTGCTTTGTGCGGGTAAAACGTGTAGGTTTAATCATTTTGAAATGCTTATATTATTACATTAAAATCAATTCTTGCTGCATTTCACCTGTCATGACAAGGAGCAATGTGCAATAAAAATCACAGCAGTTGTATAGTTAGAATTGTGAATTTTAACCGAATGAATACACTTTTGAACATGTATTACATCTCCCGATTCAGTTGTAGCGCCAGGTTTGATTATACTTCTTATCTTTCAATGTTTCCTAGATTGGAACAACACCCACTTTATGAAAATGTCTGAATGCAAGGAGTAGGCCAAGCTTAGCCTTGACATAAGGTAGCTTTGTCCTGCCCAATAGAGCATCCATTGTTCAGCCCCACAATTGTAATCTGACAACTGAATATCTGAGTTGAGATGGCCGGTATAAAAAGATAATGCACCGATACATAAATCATTGTCTTCTTATGGCCAAGGAAAAATGAAAATATACTTCCAAGGTAGTGGAAGTAAACGCTACTGACGTCTGATGGGATTGTATAAAATATGAGTCTGCTTGGAAGGAACTCTTAGTTTACTTCCTGTTGTTTTATTGCATTATTTAGAGTTTAATACACTGGAGTTGTTCCTGCAAAGCAGAAGCTCATTGTTCATCACATGTATGCGTCATGCTTGGTGTCAGTCTCAGAACTTGAACAGCCTGAACTGCATTTTTGAGCCATCGCCCTAAATATGTGAAATCCCTTAATAGGGTCACCTAATTTCTTATTGCGAGAAATTGCGTTTGATGCCTCCACACACCTCAACGAGAGCAAGCAATGCCCCTGTTAGATGCATAACTGATGGCGGTTTTTTTCAATTACATTAAACGATAATATTTTGGATTTCTGAAAGCATTTAACTGATTTAGTAAGCATTAAAAGATTATTGCCCGCGTTGCGATGCGATGTCAGTAACTCTGCTGGCATTGTGAACATCAATGCATTTCTATAAACAAATGTTCAGAGCCATAAATATTCGTATTGATTATTGATGGTACGATATTTAATGCTATAAAACCGGGGCATTCACGGCAAATAATAATAGATGTATGAGACATGTACCATATGATGTTGACAATAAGGGACTACATGTATATCGTTGATATAAATTTAGAATCATAATCATAAGCACTATAATGCCGACAAACGCTGATCTGACCAATGATAAATTAAATGAGCCAAATTTACCAAGTAGAAATGTACATGTAGGTCTTACATAAGGTTATCTTTGATTTACATGTACCTGAAGTAAGATTTACAGATATCGCCTAAATAAATCGTTTGAAACCCAATTAACGTTTCAGTGGCACGTAAATCGAAATGAAAATAAAATTAATTGGAGCATTAAAGGTCGAACATATTTACAAAGTTCGTGCATAAAGTTAAATTTTAAAAATTCAAGACCCTAATAACAAATCAAGTGATTTCTGCAAATGACAAAGATAATGCCATTGAGTTTTGCAATGGCATATTACAAGTTGTGTTTCGTAAAGGAGAACAATGTGATGCGAAATGTGATATCGATAGATTTATGACACCATTATTTTAAGAATTACGTTTTATAGTTTTGTGATGCGACGACCGATGCGAATGAGCAGAACGATGGTTTCGGAATTTAAAAAATAAACTATTGTATAAAAGTGATATGCAAAATTTATTTCAGCTTAACTATCGTTCTTTATTTTTGCTATATCTTGTATGTTAGTACCATTGCTGATTTAGTTAAGGAACCTAGGCTGATTTTCAAAGTATAGACTGAATAGTAGTTTTGTTTCCACACGGTATTATACTATACGATATATAGGCCTAATGCATGGTTAAAATATTCTTTGTAAAATACATAGTTGAAACCGTGCATTAAAGTCATTGTGAATAGATTTAAAGTTAGCGATGTAATTGTCTGATAATCTTTTGAGAATTGACGAGGCCACTTCTTTCAGTGTAAATCTCGCGAATAATTGCGAGATAACAGGATGAGACGTTTTTCACAAATCTAAATGGAAGCTCAAATGCATTCAGTTTTATTTCACTAGTGCGTGCTAAGCCATTATGATCAGTGAATGAAGCTCAGTGATTGCGTTATCCTGAGAACAGGTTTGTTTCATGATGCGAAATTGTGCTTCTGGAATACTATACCAAGCATTGAAAGGCGAGGACAAACAGATTGTTAGCATGACATAAAACAAGGCTGAAAGCACTGTAGCATTTTTATTTGCATGTGCTATTGATTAAAAAGTGCCTGGGATCAATTCAGAATTTTAAATTTTATGTAAAATTCCCGCTGGGTTTTTGGTGGCTAAAATATTCTTTATGCTGTTAATCTCCTTGGAAAGAATGTCTTTCTTCACGGTACAATTCATGCCTGAGGAATTTTGAACTTGGCCATCAGAGGCTTATTCTTCGTTGTTTTTTATAATTTGTCTTATATTATCACTAAATTCTCATAAGATTCCTCGCTAATTCCATGCGAGGTGAAAGAACTATTCTGCATGGACGGTAAAGCGTGACTGCAGGGAAATTCGCATCGGATATTTTTCTCACTTTCCAACATTAGAACTTAGTCATCTTGACAACTCCAACCCACATTCCGTTTCCATCAAGCCCAAAAAGTCTCAAGCAAACTAGCAATTTCCAAACCTAATTATTATCCATAGCTCGTCATGCCTTGAACGCGTTAATTAAGGAGGAAATGCACGAACACATATTTCCAGAAACTGTAGACGCAGACTATTGTGTTCTCAAGAAAACCGCTTGTTGTAAGATGCGTGCAAGAAGTTACACTACAATTGTTGCTAATTACATTTCGTTTAATAAAATATTGATTCACCTTGTTAATTCAGTCACAAAAGAATTTATAAACAATAATCAAGATTAAACCCATTAACCCTTTACATAATGCGTAAATCATGCAACACCAAAGAAGGAATTGTCATTTCCATTTTGTTGAACGTCTATTTTTAAAAAAATGCGCACTTACCTGAGTTTTTGTGAAAAAATTGTGCCATTGCCACGTTGATGAGAAAACTCATCTAGAATAAAATAAATAGTTCATTTAGTCATTCATTCGAATACATATTACATTGCATGTTATTTTGAAACTCAAATTCATTATAACTACATTTAGTTCGTGCATTGATTAAATTAAACCTTTCTTGTAAAAGCATACATGTAGATTCGATGTTTTACTTCTAGCTGTATAAATATAGTTTATTGATTAATTAAGTTGTGCGTGTATTATTCAATTGTTACTAGGTGGCATTAGCTATGATATGTAATATAAATAAGTCACCCAACCTACAGTAATGCCTGCACTCTTTTAGTAAATGCAAACGACCATTGCGAATACAGAGGCTCATATTGACTACATTCTCATAGACATGTCTGTAGCCGTGTAAATCAAGATACGACTGTAATTGTGGGCGAAAAATATTAATTGTACGAATAAAAAAACAGCATGCCAGACGAAATTACTTTTATTTCTGAAATATAGCCCGCCTTGCGTATAACCATTAAGATTAAAAGCATATGCAAATGCATCCATTTATTAAAGACAATCTTCCTTGAAAATCGTTGCCTAATGTATTATTTAGAGTTCTTTATGTTTAAATCTTGAGATCCGTCTATGCATTTCTCATGTAATTAGGGTATCATTAAAATATGGCAATTTTCTATAAGGAAATCTGCTTTGTGTGGGAAGGTTTTCAACTTTAGTGAAAGGAAAAATTCTCATGCTATTATATTTCGGAAGAGTAAGAATGCTTCTTCCCAACGTTTTTAACATTTAAGGCAACAATCACACAATTATGTTGGATATGCATTATGCTCAGAAAGAATTCATCCAAATTGCCCTTGAAAGAAAACACCTATAAGGCAATGTAAAAGTTATCTATGATACAATATCACCTCTCTGTAGTATCTACAAAAACTCCATATAGGCTATATCTTAGTCAAAAATCCAGGACGTGTTGCAAAATAAAAATCTCCTATTCACATATGTATAATCCATGTATAATCAACACAGATACAGGTATGCATTAATTGCGAAAATGGAACACGCTATTATAATTATTAGTCTTGAAGGTTATCATGTAATATCACAAATGAAACCCAATGGTCGTTATTTTTTATTCACAACAGCTATATAGTGACAAAATAAAATAATAAAAAATGGCAGCTAAAAATAAATACATTTTATTTAGATTTATTTTGCATGAGTATAGATTTGTGGCTAAAGAAGTCCTACATTTGAATTGTTTATTCGTTGTTATTATTCATTTATATTTTGAGTTAAATCCCGTTTCTTAAATGCATGTAGGGTACTGACTTAAATATCAACTTTATTTAACAAAATTCTATGCCGTTTAGAAGGTAAGCATATTCGTAAACTAATTAAAAAATTAGAGACTTTAAAACAATTTAAAAGGAAAACTTATAATTTTTTGAAAAAGTGTGATATTCGGGGCGTCTATCACTACATCCGTGGTAGTGATTCTTCAGTGTGTTAAGTGCCTCTTTTTTTGGGTTACTACAAAAAAATTTATGTTTTTCTTCTTTTCCACTATCATTGTATCTTGGTAATTACAT
>JAQIXS010000504.1:0-45029 GCA_034700785.1 Rossiulus vilnensis | reverse complement strand
AGTTAAGCAACGTCGGGCCCTGTCAGTACCTGGATGGGTGACCGCCTGGGAATACAGGGTGCTGTTGACTGTTTTTAAACTTTTTTTTATATTTTCTTCCAACTTTGCATAGTAGCACTGTTTTCAAAGTATTTTTTTCACATTTATTTTATTCATTTTGACTTGATTTTTAAAGTAAATTCTTTTGGAACATTCAATTGAAACATTTAAATTCTTATAACAAGATCACATACAAGTAAGGACAGTTTTATTTAATGCATAAAATCTACATACTTGTAAGTAAACAAATAATATTTTAATGCATGAATTTAATCCCTGATAATTACTCCCTAATCCATCATTCACCCTGTACATGTGCATGGAAAAGCGCAAATTCGCTTCTTGTGGACTGGGTTCAAGAACGAGCAAATGACAAGTGATGTGCCATTCTGCGACTCTCCTACTACCATGCGGTTCCAAAGTTCATCCCTAGATGCCGCCCGCTGTCGGAGGCTGATGGCGTTCGGTTCCGGCGAGAGCGATCCATTTGATTTGTCTTTTTTTTTTGGTCGTTACTGAGTAACGTGCCTGTTTTGCGCGAGCTTCCCTGGCACAATAAATTGAAATCCATCTGCGCTCGATTTTCGACCGAGGCTACGACGGAAGAAACCGAAATACTCGCTCTGGAGAACATGGGTGTACTGCACGGCGATGCGTAACGATGAAGACGCAGGTTGTTGAAAATTTGACATTCTGAAGCAATACCAAAGGTAAATAAACGCAAACGTGTGGCTAAAACCACAAATGTTTTCACTTTCTAACGCATGGTGTGTGCGGCGCAGCCAGTATGTTATTGAGCGCTGGGGGGAATGCGAAATGTCGCTCGTCTGCCAGCATTTTCGAACGTTTTCAAGGGCCTGTGATGGTAGGAATGTGGAAAATTCCAGGTAAATTGCTCAGCGATTGTCATTCGTTTCTCCGTGCAGCCATGCATCATACGCGCTATTGAATTTCCTTCAAATGTAGTCGTTCACCTTGACAGTGATTCGGTAAATTTGCATAAGCGCGTACCTGGCAACACGAATTCACCAAGGTACGAAGGGTTAAATAAGGGGTTTTGTACTGAATTTGTGGCCACTGGACGGCGCTGTCGCTTGCGCAGGGGTGAGGTAGGGTCAACACATGCTCTTTTTTTTAGAATCTCAAAATTCATTGGATTTGTCTCATGAGATGGTTTTTTTTAAACATTTTGTTGGAAATAAGGGTTTTTTATGGAAATTCGTTTAAAGACCTTCCTCAGTCGGCCAAGCGTTGAAGCGTTTCTTCGTCGAATGACACCCGAATATTTTGTACGAAATGCTGTGATCTTGGTCTGGAAAATAGAGAACAGATAATTTCTTTTCTATCAGTTGGGGTGTTCAGTTCCAACTAATCCGTCAGTCTTTCCCTTCGTAATGACAACATCGGCGAAGCATTACGTCTGTTTAAATGTTTGTGTTTGAATGATTTGCCGCGTGTGATTTAAAGTGTTCAAAGTGTTCATCGAGCTTAGACTTGCAAGTGTTTATCAAGTGGAAATAATGGTTAACACATGGCCAGTAAATCTTAGTCTTCAAATAATTAACATAATTGCTGAATTTATTTTTTTCCTGCGTAAAGTGGTGTCAACAAGAGCCTGAGTTAGTTTTTAGAATTTGGAAAAGCCCCATTTATTTATAAAAAAAAATATAAATGAACTTGATGCCCATCTTTGAAAGTTTCATTGAGAGGAAAAACCTGTTTCAGAGGTCGCATAACGGTTTTTTCAAGTTATATTAATTCCTATAAGTATACGAGACAGTTTCAAATTATGTGTATAAAAAAATTCAGACCCTTGTAGACAACTAATTCAGTACGGAGGAAATTTAGCAATTAGAATACGTATTTGAAACAAAAATGGAGTGTTTTTTTTTTTTTTGCATGGTGGACATGTCATCCTTTGGATTGGACTTTAGTTAGGAAAGCGTTCTAGGGTAGTTAAGAAATGTATTGCTGGGATAAAACGGTAAAACTGTTTGATTCCTAAGTGAACATGAATTTAGCATTTAGTGGCATAAAGATATTGGAGCATTTACCCCAGATTAATGATGGAGCTCTTGCTCTTGAAAAGTTTAGTTTTTTTTAAAACTTAAAATATAATCTGTGAATTGCGTTTAATGCTGTTTTCTTCGTGCTTGTCATTGCGTCATAATACGGTACCACGTGTCAGGAACCTACTGGGCGACTGTGTTTGTCAATTGTTTCGATAGGCAAACACGCGATCACGTTTTAAAAATAATAAATATCTCGATTGTAGAATGCACGTATTGTAACGTGCGGTGAAACCACCATTGTATAACATTCGCGTGTTTAGCGTTGGTTAAAGCCTGGGTTAGTAGACAGTTGATGAATTTTGCATCGAGATCGATATCGCAGGGCATTGCGTGGCATTGACTCCAGCAAAATCTTTATATTGATCTCCGTAAATCGACATCGAACATAACGTGTTTTTCTTGTATCTGTTGCGAAACAAATCCCGCGCAATGAATTACGTCATGAGACGCAAAGACGCAAAGACGTTTCGATTTTCTTTTGTTTGGGAGTTGCTTTTCATGCTCGATGCAATGAATGC
This sequence comes from Rossiulus vilnensis, assembly GCA_034700785.1. NCBI lineage: Eukaryota > Metazoa > Arthropoda > Diplopoda > Julida > Julidae > Rossiulus > Rossiulus vilnensis. Next base: position 42,400 of record JAQIXS010000504.1, on the reverse strand, counting down.
CCAAACGTGAGGCAAAATCATTCCAGGTGTTATTTTTCCCTGCAGGCATTCCTATATATTCCTATATATCGCAGTTTTTCACTTTTTGCATATTTGTTTAGTATTCTAGTAAATAAAAATCTAAAAGGACGTTGGTATTAAAACTACGCCTTATCTTCAGTGTACAATTTTATACGATTAAACGTTGCTTTTTTTTTCTTCTTCAAACATTTGCTATTCGAAAAACAAATTTTGATTGACGAAGGATAATAATAGTTGATGTGAATTTATTTCCCCCGTTTATACTTAAACTATTGCGCAGTTCGCATGGACAGAATTTGTGAGAAAAGTTCAGTTTGAAAATCTCTCTTCGCAGTAATTCGGATGACTTGCATGACTGGTCCGCAATTACGACATTGAGTGCCATTTTATGTACATGCAATGCTGGAGATGGAGAGGGGAATTCCCTCCATCCCGCCGAACTTGCATGCAAACTTACTGCTCGGAAGAGCAGCGCTCATAAGATTTCACCCCCATTATCTTCACCAATTTTGGCAGCGTTGTCATGGAAGCGTTTTGACTGTCTCAATGTGATGGATTGAATTTCTACTTGCCCTTGTTGTTATTTCTCTTAATCCGATAAATGCCTAGAGGCAACCGAATAAGTGCGATTGCTGGTTATCACAACTCGGGGGGGGATGGGGGGGGGGGAGAAATGAATCGCAATTCCAAAAGTATGTGGAGCTTTATCGCGTTTTACAGACCTGAAAATGTGGACAGGGGATGGAGGGGGGTATGATAACCATGAATATTCGAGGACGTCATATATGGATGGCCCCTAATCCCGAGCATTTTTATTGGAAATATGGCTCGCCTATAATCATGCATGGCCACCAACCTAATTCATCTTATTTCAGTCTAATTAATTTGTTCTTAAACGTAATACGCAGCCTGCTCTTAATCATGTTCACTTCATTACTGCTCGTTTTGATGACCCAGACAGCTGCTGTTCCGAATTCTTGAGCTTTTGCACACATGAGAATGATTCTTAATTGCTGACGGGAGGGCGGTCCGAAATGTTAACGTTAATGTACCGTGTAAAAGACAGTGGATGAAATGGATCGTTGAAATTTGTTATATGTAGCAATTTGTCCAGTATATCAGACATTTAAAATATACAGCATCTAAGCTTAATTGCACGTCCGTGTACATAAATTCCTGGGCTCTCAATACCGTAGTCCCATTTGGATGCTGAGATTTCATGGTGTTTTGGCCAGACTTATGGCTGAGATCTACTCGGGAAACTAAGCTGTACTTTCCGCAACATAAAATTAGGTGGGAAAATATGTTAAGATCTCGTGTTTCTCCTCGATTTAATGATTTATTATGGGTAACACTTGCTAATCTTCTTTCAGAGGATGTTTATAAATTGGATGAACGAATGGGGCTTTGGTGTAAGCGCTCAGAATGTAAAATCAATGCAAAAATTGCTAAACATGGTCTTGGTTGTACTGATTCTTATCCCTGCTAAAGTTATGCTTCTCTTTCTAGAATGCCATGGTCGTTAGTTAGTAACTTCAGTACGTTATATTATTTCAAAATTCCCACAAATTTTGTTTTCGTTTTTCATGAAATAAATAGACAAATATAGGCTAAATAGATCGAAGATAAATTTAGGTTTTTTCGATGTTAATTTCTGATTTATAAACGTAATAAAAAGCAGATTTTTAAATAATACAGAATTACTGAAGGCACTAGCGTACGACTACTAAAATATGGGGGAATATGGTGTTTCAAAAGTTTAGCTTTGCCGGATTTCGCTATAAAACCCCTTTGCCAAACCTTAAAAAGTCTGAGATTAGGAGGCTTATTGATAATCTCAATTATAAATTCGAAATAACAGGAAAGTTAAATGTCCTCGTTGTTGTTATTTCAAGTGAAAATTTGGCGTCACGTATGCGATACAATGGGACATTTTTCGCTCTTTTCATGCACAAAATGCCTTTTTTCAATCTGAAATAGTCATGGCAGTAATAACACGGAATTGCAGCAGGTTACATTTCCGTGAATAGTTATGAAACTCGGTGAATACGTTGTCGATCAATAATTCTGCAATTTGTCTGAATCCTTAACAGTATTTAGCGTGACACATTTGTTACTAAAACCGACTTCAGCTGTCAAACAATGTGTCCAACCCACAGCCAGTTGTTCTCTGCTGGTTCCTGTTATGTACATGGTTAGGATCAAAAGGGAGCAAACGTACATTTCACTCGCGCATGTATGCGGTCGCGTTCCCAATACCATTAAAAATTCATTACGCTAGTCTCTTCCGGTTTCATTCTCAAATTGTTTATTTATTCATTGTAATTACGCGAGTGGCAGAATTTGCCCGAAATGATAAGAGTTAACGAATAACCCGCGTAGAAATTTGCAATTTCACGCTTCTAATTTTCTGTTCTTGGCCATAATAGCTGGTGCTTTCGAGGCATTATGGTGTGTACTTTTTTGATCCGAATGATAACCCTGATAATCCTGAGTTCCTCGGAATGTTTTTCAAACGACTTACTTTGTCACTGGATATCACGGATTGAGGTGTCAAAAATCAGCTTAGTAGAAAATAGAGCAATTAAGCGGTTGCTCAACATTCAATTGCCATTAAAGATAAAGGTCATTTGTGTTCTAGACAGGGAACGAGTTGCAAATTTTCACGTTTTATTCTCACTTTATTCTCACCGAAAAACCGCTTCTGTCACCAAAAAACTAACCGAATAATCGTTTTGGTTAGCTTATGCTATTTAGGTTTGGGTAGTTTATGGAGCAATTTTTGCAAATATTTTTATCGGGAAAAAAATACCAAGACAATTTGAATGCAATTTTCTTCTTTTCCATTTCGATTTTTTTCAAAGTATACTGTACTTCCTGAGTATATTATTAGTGCAGGCATTTATTCCAAAATTAATCAAACTAAAGTACTGAAACAGGGTTCACCCAGACCTAAAAGTCAAAGGGCGAATAACTTTTCTACATGTGGGGATATTCCATGTTTGTAATGGCTTTGGAATTATTTGAAAGGCATTGCATATGCCATATTCTTGAATTCTCAATTATCAGGGTTGTCAGGGAAAAGTTTTGGAAGTTAAAACTTTATTTCAGGAGGAACGCTGTGATAGTTTCTTTTTTATTTTTTACAGCTAAAACGTACTTGGCATTCTTGGCTTTGTAGCGTTTGGAAAGCGTACGTGTGAATGGTATATTTATTTAATTAGGAAGAATGACATTTGTGGAGCAATTGTCACGGTTGTAGACGTCTTTCTAGGAAGAGAATTACGGTTTTGCCCAGATCTGTTGTTTCTCTCTGTACAGGCCAGGCTTCTTGTTCCTTTAGCGAATTCGACGAAAGTCACATGCAGATTTCATAAAAGGACGTTGCCAAAACAGGATGTGGCTAATTTTCCTGTTATTGCATTTGACGAAGTGCGCTTTAATTAAAATTAACAAGAACGAAAGAGAATGGATGTGGATCGACTTAATCTTGATAGCCGAAAAAAAGAAAAAGAAAACGAAAGTGGATGGGCGACATCCTTTGGCCTCGCGCATTCGAGCTCCAGACATTTCTAATTCGTGCAGAAGGCCCATTATTCTGCCCCTCCTCGGTTATCGCAATTTTGATAGCACCCGCATTTGCATGAGGGCACCTAGCTCGAAGAACGACAATTATTCCATCCTCGATGTTAATCATCTCGTCTGGACCGCAGGCTCTGACAGCCCGGTTTCCCAAAATGGTCACAAAAAAGCTGTCTAATTAGGGGCCGCCATCTTTGATTGCCACTCAAGATGTCATTTTGGAATCTCGTGTAAGAGTTGTTGTAGCAGCTGAAGTGGAAGCAGGGCGTTCGCGAAGCTCACGCATTTGGTGGTTGATAGTTTTGATCATCGAAATTTGTTTCATGCTGTTGACAGCGCCCTCTATGTTGACTCACAGTGCATGGTATGGCGTTACTAAGTATAGCTAGGATTCCAAGAATTTCAGGTTTCTTACAAGTTTCATAGCATATTAGAAAGCAAACTGTATCTCTTCAGGCGCCATTTTGGTACACACTCGTACCTCGCTTTACGGCCTAGATAGGTTCCTGGAAAGTTGCCTGGAAAGTGAAATAACGAAACATGTTTTTACATACAAACCTATATAAATTACATTGGATTCGTTCCAAATCTTTTTTAAAATAGAAAATCAGTTAAGTTGTTGGCTAAAATGTATGCATTTAAATTTTATGTATTACAAACTGATATTCCATTGCATAAGCTACATGTAGTTTTAAAAGAAGCAAAATAAAATGGAAAAATTAAAAATACATGTATTTGTGTTAGAAAATATAAGATTTCGGTTTTTTTGAAAATGGAAACAGGCCGTAGAATGAACCATGGACATAAAGCAAAACGCCGTTATGGCGAAACGCCGTGCAAAGAGCGGCTGTATAGCGAGGTATGAGTTGTAGTACGTAAGTCCTAATTGATTAAACAGGCTGTCATACATGTATGGTGCCAGCAAAAAACGGAGGAAAAAAATACAAATTGCATTATCAAAGTTTGCCATGTTGTCTAGGATGTAAATATGCACTATCGATAAGCAATGCATGAATATATTCTGAGTAAATGTCTTTAGTCACGTTTGCGATCATGCGGCTTCATTGCGGAAGCAGCAATTCAATCAAAATTCGTAAATGTCACATTAGTTGGCCATAGATGTCTGCCTTTCCTTTTCCTGGTTTCTTATCTTTCGATGCTGGTGTCGTTTTTGTGACTTTTCGAGTAACCAACATTAATCGATTTCCTGTGCATGTAGTGCTATCAGTTGTTTGTTTAAAATTAGGCACTGAACAGTTTCGCTCGAACGATTGACCAGTGTTGGCATGAGCAATTTATTTTTTTCCCATAACAGTTTTCCGAAACTTATTTTTACTTAAAAAAAATACATTTTTCAAGTCATAAAAATAACGCAGAACCTAGTGGATGACCAGTTCTACGCAGGCAAAAATAAAATTAGCAGTTCTATTAAGTATTGGAAGCAAAAATGTGTATTTTGTTTGCATGGTGGGCATCCTTTTGGGTCGGGCTTAAGATTTCAAAATGCTAGCGCCATCTCTGGACTGACCCGGGCATTTAGAATTCTATCAGATGAATCCGCGCGGATGTGATGTATGAAACTCAAATTTCCGTCATTGGACGCGTTCGCACGCCACTGTTTCAAATTGTAGCCAATTTTATTTGTGCTCTTTCGTAAACATCCGATTTTTTGTGTGTGTCAAAGAAACTGCTCATTCAGTAAGCCCATAGCGCTCGTAGTGCGTGGTTTTGGCTCGGGTTTATTAGCCGAGCTGCATTAATTCATGCTGCTCTGACCCTCGGTGACCCTTCCTCAATTCCCCCTCCCTTTTCTCTCTGCAGGGGAGCTTTTCGAATTTGAATTCCCACGATGAAGCAGCCACACTTTCTATAAATATAAATTAAGAAGTGACTGGATCCCCTACGTATTGTCTTGTGGGTCCTGGAATAGAGGTCTTCGTGGTCCTCAGAAGATTGGGATCTGGTTGTTAATACGATGGCAGTGCAGGGCTGAAACGGATAGGGACACTGAAGACAAATGACCCAGTGAGGGAGTGGGGAGGAAGGGGATTTACCATACTGCCGCTCCACTGGCCATTATGTGCAAATTGGAGGAAGCGTGATGTCGTGCCATCCGACACCGACAAATATTCCGTGGAATTCCACCGCCCAGGGAGGGAATCTGGTCCTTCCTGTCACTGTGCCACGCTCCCTTTCACTGCAGACACGCACGCAGTGGCTGCTGCAACATGGCTGACGTTTCCTGTGATGATGTCTTGAAGTATTTGTAAGTTGCCACCTACATAAATGCCTGAGGAGACATACTTGACAAATTTTAAGAAATGAGATTATAAAATATCGATTTTTGTCTAGCCTGTCTTTATTAAAGGAACACGCCATAGGTGAACATTTTGGAAAATTTAATCAGAAATTAACGAATTTAGCCACTATTTCTTAACGCTTACTTGCTTAAAAAAATTAATAGTGCTACAGTAATAATATTTGGTAACTGAGATCCTAAACCATGAATTTCACAATGGTTTATGCGAAATGTGTCTAAAAATATTACTAGGTGAAAATGTTTGAAAATTAATCACATGTTGCGGATAAAATCCGCATTTCTCTTCATGCACATGTACATTGTAATACTTGTACTGCTAAAATTCCCTGATTTTTCCCTGTTTCCAAGTAGCGTGGTCACCCTGATTTTAAATTCCAAATTTTCTTGTGGCATGTGAATAAAGTTCGTTTCTTTGAATGTGGATCTCAATTTTTTTTATGTTTATTGTAATTTCAATCCGAAATGCTATTAATAGGAAACTAGTAGTAATATACAAAACTTACAAATGGACTGCGTCGTAGTTGCTCAAATTTGGGCAAAACTTAAATATAAATAAAGCGTTTTGAAATCTCAAAAGCCCCCTTCACTAACTGAAGGACTTCGGGAAAAAATGAAAGTTGAGAAAGGGTAAATTTGTAAATTGGCTTTTATTCTTTAGCCAGAATCGCACGAGCTTGTCTACTTGTAAGAAGCTGAACTTAATCTGCTATGCGTCTGAGAAATAATTAATTTGCTCCCCACGGCTTTGGCGATTTCCACATCCTTATTAAATTGACATGTTAACTAATCTGAAGTGGCTTTTTGGAAAGTAATTGCATCACCCAATTAGACGAGCCATGAAAATTCCTTGGGGGAAAATGGTCACCACCACTTTCAAAAAAATAAACGGGATCGGCACTGTGCGACCAGGTACGTCGTGTTTCCCATTTTATATAACGTGCAGATTTTAGTGAAGATTTTGTATGTGGCAAATCAAAACTGTCAAAACCTCTTCCCGTGTGTGGCCACGTATTGCACGCAAGTTTTATTTGTACTTCCGTCAAACACTGGTCTACAGTTTTCTGTCCGCGAATGTTGCAAACGCGGATGCTGAAGCCGCGAATGTTTAGGGTTTACTGTATATGTCCACTTGGAAATATATATTTAAAAGGAATCGAATGAGACTGTTGCTAATTTTCTAGTCCTTGTTCTTCCAGATATCAAGTGCAATGGCGCTGCAGGTGAAACCGGAAATGCAGGCGCGCGCCTAAGGTGCCAAGAGTGACCAAAGAAGAGACAATGTCGCAGACGGACGTGGAGGCCATGAACGTGGCGCAGCGCATCGCCGTGGCCGAGCTGAAGAGGCGCTTCCAGAAGGAAGAAGGCTGCTCCAGGACCAACGGCTCCATCACCAAGCAGGAGCTGCTGCCCAACTCCGTCCGCAAGCTCAACATCCCCAAGGCGGAAAACGTCCCTAGCACCGCTCAGCCTCCCAGCGAGACTGCGAGCTTCAAGGAACGCATGCAGCAGTTCAACCAGTCGCCCCCCATCGCCAAGAAAGCTGCCCCCTTCCCTTCGCCAAAGAAAACCGAGCCCAGAATCGTCTCCGCTGTCTCCAAGAAGGCACCGGAAGACGCCAAGGGTGTCACTAGTCAGGAGGTGGACGCCAAGAAGATCAGGCCGGGAGTGGTGTCCAGAACAAACGCCAAATCCCCCCTCTTGTCCAGCCCCTGCAGGAGTCCCTGCAAAAGCACGAATGGCCACGGGGAAGGGAACAGTGTCCGGGTTCCGACCCCAGACCCCGTGGACGTCCAGGACAGCCCGGGCATCACCAGGGGCGCCACTAAAATCAGGCCCAACCCGTCCCACCTCTCCTCCCTCATCACCGAGATTCAGCAGCAACAGCAGTTCGTCCAGAACAAGCAGGGTGACGCCAAAGCCAAAGTGTCCTCGGCGTATGGGAGCTCTCCGCCCGTCCCACCCGTACCACCTCCCCGGGTCCCCGCCACCGGATCCCCGACCCTGCAGCACCACTCCCGCAAAGACTCGCCGAGGACCATGGCGGCCCCGCACCCCAAGTGGAGGCAGAAATCTCTGCCCTCCCTGGCCCAGCTGGGGCCTCCGCCTAGCAAACCCAAGCGGCCCCCGAAGGTGAGGCTCGGCAGCGAGTACGGAACCGAGCAAGGACAGACACCGCCGCTGCCGCAGCGCAACCCGACAAGGAACAATACATGTGAGATGACTGAGCAGATGTGCCCAATTGAAGTACTGAAGTGCCCACCATGCAAACATGTTTGCTGGCATTTTTATTGAAAGGTGCCAAGCCATAAGGTTGTAAGTGCCATAAAATTACAGGAGAGGGAAAAAACTGGATGCACCCGTACCTCGCTATTCAGCCGTTCTTTATAAGGCGGCCTTTTTGTTTTATGTCTGTTTCATTATGTGCCCAAAAATGATGAAAGTGATGAAAATGCACCAAGGCCCGATTCCCATCGAAGCGAACACAATGTGTGAATCTGACTAAGACGTTTTGAAGCAAAAAATTGCATGGGTTTAAATGAAGCGAGTTTGCGCGCTTCTGTGTGAATCGGTTCCACTTTACGCCTGCTTTAAACAAGGGAATATACATTTAGTTTACAATTAAATAAATTTTAAATCGCCCGTAACTTAGCCAGTAACTTAAGGGGTTTTCTAATTTTTTGAAATGATTTTTTTACGAAAAGTTTCCAAAATGTTTCAAGTGCCACGAATTGCGCAAGCAAAAGGTTGTATGTGCCACACGTATTGCACACCAGCAAAACATCCGCTTTTCTTGTGACAAGTAGGGCAGCAGTGCATTGATTCGCTTCATTCCTTTATCATGTCGTCTAGGTTTTAGAAACGAGCTTTGGAAACATGTTTTGAGTAACTTAACAACAGTATGATTTGGCACCCTTCATTTCTGTTTCAGCTACTCATTAGGAATGCTACATTTATTACTCTGTGTAGAATTGATAGTTCGCTAGGTTGTCTCCGCAATTTTTATAATTTGAAAATGTCCCGTTTATTTATTACATAAAATAAACTTGAGAAAAGTTGAAAGACCCATAATGCGATCTACTAAAATGGGGTTTTACATCTCAGTGAAATCTTCTAAGATGGGCATTGGAAGTTGCATAACGGTTTTTTCAAGTTTAATTTTTTAAGAATAAATGAGACGTTTTCTTATTATAAAAAATAACTCGGACCCTAGTGGACAAACATTTAAAGCAAAAATGTGCAATTTGTTGCATGGTAGGCATTATTTTGATTTGGGCTTCATGATATATTTTGCCTCTTCTTGGTATTAGTAAACTAATGCTAACTAATGGACACTGCTTTATGCATGAACGAAAATTATTTCATTTATGCTTTTTTAGCTTCAAACGTTCCTCTCCAGAAGCCTACCAAGCCCGTTCCTCCGCCGCCAGGGGCACCGTCCAACGCTGACCAACGGCCCAATCTACTCATTGCGTCCAACAAAGATAATCCCAGGGATTCTGTTGGAGCATCATCCCCCATGTAATTATTCTTCTCGAATCCTTTATCGGTCGTAATCATTGTGCATGAGCTGACTTCTGTTTCCTAATAGACCAGAATTCACCGAAGAGGAGGAACTGGCAGGACTCGATAGTCCCGACGATCTCTACGACGACACTGGGCCCCACACTGCATCATCCATCATCTCCAACGCCACATCGAGTACCCGCACTTCGTTCACTTTACAAGCGGGTATGTGGTCTGCCTTTTCATTGAACAATCATGGAGCATTTCATGGAATTAATTTAATTTGGATTTGTCGTTTTGCAGATGAGTTATATCAAGATGCCTCTTTACAGCAAGTAAGGCAGCTGTTTTTGAATTGAAAATCTGTCGACTTATTTTACGTAGTTCTTATGTCTACTTGGTTCTTATCTGTGGTTCTTGTTGCTCGTAGTTTATCGAATGTGATGAGCTTTACGAAGATGTTGGCACTGCTGAAGCAATTTCTAGGTCTGGTTTGTTTTTTGTCTTGTTGTACTAGAATAACTAGATCAAGGTTGTTTTAGAGTTTAGAAGGAATAGGAAATGCATCTGTACAAATACATCTCGGTAATTGTAGCTTGACAGAATGCGTATTTTTATGCCCTGTTTTCTTGCTTTTTGCTTTTTTCGACCATTGTTTTTCAAAGTTCGCTCTTAAATTTCGAAAATCCGCCGTCTGGTCTACTAACATTGATCTGTTGCTAAGCTGAAGTATTCCTCTTTGGTTATCTAAAACAGTGAGCAGGGTTCGCTCATTAATGCAGCGAAGAAAGAAGAAGATCGCAAAAAGAAGGAGTTCGAAAGGAAACTGAAGAAACAGCAGAAGGAAATCGAGAAAAGGCAGAAGGACATCGAAAAGCAAAATAAGAAATTTAACGTAAGATTTTCCAACGGGTTATATATGCTAACTTGACCTTATTTACCTAATTTAGTTTCTTGTACTAATTATACTAATTTGAACAAATTCGTTTTTTGAACTAAATCAGGTAATTAGTTTAAACAAATTCAAGAATGTGAAGGGATGATTTTTTTTTCTGTGCAGCTGACGGGCAGTGAGGTGGCCGTGGAAATGGGGGTTATCAAAGAAGCTACGAAGGGCTGGAGGAAGGATGATTTGACTGTGCGAAAGGGCGAAACCATCTCAATTCTCAAGATTTCGGATACTCCTGTTGGCAAATGGCTCGTCAGAAACGAGGACGGAAAAGGTTGAGCAATGTTTTGCTCATTGCTGAATATCGCTCCGTTAGACACCTTGAAATGAGAGTTAAAATGCTTTCTTTATTTTTATCTTAGTGGGTTACGTGGATTTGACGAACATTGAGGTAGATGCCAATTCAATTCGTTACGTAAGCATCCGCCTGCTGCTTATTACTTGCTTGCATTATTTTTTTTATGCATTTTTTTTTTTGCTACCGAGTCGGAGCACAATCGACGCATTTGCCAACGTTGGCTATTTCGATGAGGGTGTTTAGTTGTTTTACGTGCGGTTTTGAGGTGTCGTTACGTGTCGTTTGTGCCGCCCTTAATCCTGGTTCAACTGATTAAGCCGTGTTTTTGGCCTGGTTTTCCATTTTGCAGCCATATGCGCTTCAACAGCAGGCATTAGCCCGTGCTGCTAAGCAGGGCCCCTTCCCAGACAAACTTCAGTCGTGGTTGTCTAAGTTGACCCCTTGTGTGAGGCAAGTGAGCATGGAATGAACTAAGTTAATTAAGAAATACTTAAGGCATTTTGAAAAGGAATGCATAAAATGCTGTCTCCTCATTCTTGCCAATCCCCTTTTCCAACTCCGAATGCCATCGTTCTAATAGTGCATTCAGTTCAACTACAATTGCCATGCCACCTTCAGCATGACTTGATTTTCAATCTCTTTCAAGGCTGAATCTTTAAAACTTCCATGCTATATTCCCTTATTTATCAAATTTAAATTACATGTATAATCAAAATGGGATGCCTAAAATGGATATCAAGTTAAAAGCTTGTTGTAAAGGCTTGTAACGTTTTGTTAGGAATGTAGTTTTTACAGTTCTCCTATTCTAATATTTATGTTATAATACTCTTAATTTCTTTATGATAAGAAAAAAGGAACAGTAAAAACTGCATTCCTCACAAAATTAGGATGCTTTTAATTTGATATCCATTTTATGCATCATAATTTGAAAAGTCAATTTGAAAAGTTGAAAAATCAATTTTTTTAAACGAATTCCAGAAATGAATCATCATTATGTATGCTAGGCAATTTTGGCAAATTAAAGAATTTTGGCCTCCGTTTGCATAATTACTGATGTGATGTGTCCCTGGTTCACAGGATTATAAATCTATTTAACTGTGCTAATACAAACAAATTAAATGTTCAACTTTTGGATGAATTGTATTCGTAACAAAATAAGTTTTCAATATTGCTTCTTATATATTTTAAGATTTTCAAACATTTATGACTTAAAAAAGTAAAAGTTGTTGGGAATATTGTGAGCCAGCATTTCTGATAATAGAAAAAAGTGTTTCCAAGTACGTATGCATATGCTCTTTGATTTGCATTCCAAGGATATTCTGGATAACTCCTTCGACAACCATCTGAGGTTTGTCTAGTTTCTTTTGTTTTCGGCCTTGCGCATATTGCATTTTTTTTTTCTTATACGCCATTTTTTTTCTATATTTTGCTCTGTTGTTGTCATGTTTTCACTAGACAATTTTCCATCTCACTCTTTGAAAATACGATTTTCATTTACTGATAATTTTTATCATGATGGCGCTGCTTCTGTAATACTGCTGCTGTTGTTTAACATTTTTTTCCTGGTATATTGCTAGCCTGCTGATGTTATTGATTGTATGCTTGTTTTGTTGATTTGTTTAATAGGAATGATGTTCAGTATGTTGTTCTCCGTGTGTTATTAGAGGTTAAAACACGTTTATGAAAAATTTTTTAACCAGTGTTTATCAATGGGAAGAGAAATTCGGGAGCTCTGCTCATGATATTATTGTGCTAAAATTTCTATAATTTGCTTGTAAGCAAAATCGTGGAGATTATTTGTGGATTATTCTATATTCCAATATAGAGTATTCCGATGTTAAATTTAATTTGAATTGTCTTTCAATTGGTTTTTGAGAGAAAACTAAAAATATGTGAAACGCCCTAAGAACCCAATATTTCTTGGGCGTGTTTTTATCGACGACTGTTTATTGTTTAGAGCTTGGTTAATTGATGCATTTTGGAAATATTGTAGGTGATGACCCAGGCCAAACCAGTGTCACAGGTATCCAGTGATGAATATGCTGGTGATGAGTAAGTTTCAAACTGATATTGAAACATTTTAAAATAATATAACTGGTCGAGAGTATGAACTTCTCAAAAAAAATAGTTTCAATTTTTCTAAGTGCCAAATACTTTTTTCAAAATCTGTTTCAGCTCATTGAGTGAAATTTATGATGATGGCATGTCTGAAGGTGGGTATAGGTTAAGTAACAAGATAGACCAAGAAACCCTGTATTCTGCCAGTCTTTATCTTTTTTTTTATTTTCATCAAAATCTAGTCAAAAGGCAATTGCTACTTTTGCCTTTGCCCTTCTCATAAACTCACAAACTACACTTGGCAGTATACTGGAATTTCTACTGTTGAATTCATTTTTTGTTTTTAATCCAAAAATTACTCATTGTTTTTTCTAGCTATATACGAAGAGTTATAGTAAAGGACCGCGTCCTTACCATCGAAAATATAACGTATATTTCTAGTATTTTAATTCACTATTGCTGTTTGAAAGCCTGTTTCCCCCAAAATGTTGTCAATCTCATGCATTTATGACTCGTTGCATATACTTTGTTGTGTTTATTATCTTTTTATTTGGCTTTGCTTTTATAGTATACAGCAAAACTACTTATTTGATAAAAGTTTTTAATTATCACGTAGTCTGCCAATCATTCTTCTGGCTTATTCCTGTCATGTGGTTGGCACATCCTGATTAAGTCCAAGAAATTAACCGAATTTATGCCTGAACTAGCTGACATGCCCCACTGGCATTGTTCATGGGTTAAACTACTAATACAGATTAAATGTTTCTGATAAGGAAAATTTGCATAATTAAGCTTTAGCCTAATAGCAATTCTCGTATGCTTTGCGGGCAAGCGTACGTTAAGGGACGCTCTTGCAATGATGAGTTTCGTCATGATTGACGTGCGAGCTTTATATTAATGTATATAATTTAGTGATTATATATTCTGATGAAATGATATGCAAGTACCCAGTTTAATAAGCGGTTACCTACTCCATTGCCAAATTGACATGTGAATTTGGCTTTGCTAATTTACTTGATTGAATATTATTTTAATCAAAAATGAAATTCAAATTGATTGTGAAATCAAGCCAGATTACAGTTCATAAAACTTGTTGAAGTTTTCAAAAAAGTATGTAACTTTTCTATGAGGATGGAAAATTTTCACATTTTTATATCAAAAGTTGCCTTCTAAATTTTTTATCATTGCAAAAAATAGTATCTTAAATGATCGTTACCAAATAACATTACCTATAGCCAAAGTCATTGTAAGGACATACTATCAATCATCACTCTTTTGTACTTACATGCTAATCTATCATCATTGCTGGCAACCATTCAATTTCGTTTGACCTCACACGCTCATTAGTAATGTCATTATGGTAATGACATTAGTAATGACGGTATAAGGTCCGCTTTCAGGATCGCCTTCCAGCGATGGGTATAAAGGGAATTCCTGGAATGTGCTTTGGTAACACTGCTCTGTTTCTTTAAAGGACGGCGTCGTAGTTGGGAGGAGAAGAAGCGCGTGGTTTTTTTTTCTTGGTATTTAACTTCGGTAATCGGTATGATGTTTTGAAAGTATCATAAAACAGTAAAACTTATTTTATTCGGAAATGTGCGTGTTGAAGCAATGAAGCATTTGAAGCAATGACGACGAACTGCTGTGCTAAAGAGCGTGTGCGACGAAGCTGTAAAAAGAAGCCTGGAAGTCCTTTGATTCAAAAATGGTAAGATTTTATTTCAGTGTTTTTAAGTTTAGGAAAGCTTGAATGCATAACGAAATTGGAAAAAAATGGTCTGCTGTTCAAAATTGATGCGTATTATGCAAATTTCAGTAATAGAAAATACTATTTAACTGCTGACATCATTGCGCTTGCAATTAACAAAAACTTGAAATGTGAACTTCGCAGTAAAGAACTAAACATATTTTCTTATTTCAACATTATCGGTTTTCTGAATTTCGTGCCGTAGAATTCCGAACGTTATTAGTTATGCAACCAGAGAAGAAAAATGATTGCAATTGCATTAAAAAGACCAGCGTTGATTACAATGATAAAACGGCAGTAGACACTTGCTCAATGAACACAAGTTTAATCAAAATGCAAAAAAAGTATTTGGACCCAACAAAACGATGTCATCTCCATTTGAAGCAAATACGCTTAATTTCCATGAGTAAAGTATACAGCAAAGCAACGGTGATCCATAAACACTGTAATGAAGATTACACCTGCAAAATGCAAATTCAACATTGCTATACACATGAGCTCAAAAAGCGGGTCTTCCTGCAAAATTGAAACTAGGATGCTCCACAAAACGTGTGTAGAAAATGCTTTTAACTTCATTCTGTCAACATTTTTGATTTGTTGGGCGCATTCCTCTGAGGTTTGACCTAGAAATGGAGACTTAATATCATCGTGCGTTACTCTGAACTAATAGTGGGAGTTGGTGGGAAGATAATGGTCTTCTATAATACATAAATCTATAAACTACAAAATAGTCAACATTGAAACCTACTCGCAACATTAATTAGCAAAAAAAAAGAACTTGAGTGATACTTGTCGGAGTAGGATGGGGTAAAACAATTAGGATAAAAAGATTTGCAGGATCAGGTACATAGAGATTCATTAAATATATATGTATCATAGGTCGATTCATCCAAATATTTTTCTTAAAAAAAAACTGCACTGGAGTTTGAAATGGAAGCCATGTATATCGTTTGAGTAGGGTGATCATCTTTTAAGTTAAAACTGTTTTGGTCCAGTGCCGTGTGAAGTAAATTACAGATGCCAGGGAAAAGAGGCGATACATGCGCTACATTTCTTAACAAAAATTGTGGCCATATTTTGGTTATGAAGCTCCAGTTTTGGAAGTGGTCATTGCAGCTACATTGGAATGACCGCAGCTTATTGGTTGGCTTCGATTTCGACCTACACGTGGGTTCGCCGCAGCCGTGGTCCTTAAAATGCGCTTCGTTAGGCCCTTTGTGAACTGCCCTCACTCGTTCCTGAAACTCGTATTGTTCATATTGGTCTGTCGAAACGTTCCTTTTTTAGTTTCTGCACATGTTTCTTGTTTTAGCTGTCTGCGGCCCCGCGCATTCACATTGCCGTTGTCGAGGAGCGCTTGGCGTTGATCTCGTTGGCTTCGCCGTTCCGGTGCTTTAGCGTCACCTCGTCCATCTGCAGTTCCGCTTCCGGGTCGGGACAGTGCATGAGCTCCTCTCTGCTCATGTGGTTCACGATGCCGGCGCCCACGGAATCGCCGAGGACGTTGATCATGGTTCGGAAGCGGTCCCTGGCAAGATAAACTCAAACTTATTACATGGCTTCGCTTGCAACGATAAGACACCCTGATTGGTTCGTTATAGGCAGGGTGTCAATGGCAACATGTCCACAGCTTTCAAAACACCGTTATACGACCTTTAGAAATAGGTGTTTCCCTGCAATGCAACTTCCGAAAGAGTTTACTTTTTTTTTTAATTAAGCCATTTTCAAATCGTAAGTGGACAACCAGCCCTGCATGTTCAAAAATAACTGTAGCAATTACAGCTAACATGGTGCATTGGTGGGAATATCAGTGTGTACTGAAATTTCGGTGGAGCACAATGAAATCACGCACATTTGCAAAATCAATGCAGAATTTTCCAAATACAAATTTAGTTTAACTGATTGTTATCATCGTTCAATCTAATTCCCCATGTGAATTCGGTCGTCCGCTATGGTGCTTACCAAATGTAATATTATTTGAAACATGTCCCGTTTTTTTGCGAAAAAATAAATATCGAAAACATCTAAGTGTGCTAAAGTGCACGTGTCAATTTTTTCCCCGCGCGATTCATTTCTTATAAAATATTAATATTATATCAAATAATATTAATTTTAATATTTTAATGTATTAATAATTAATTTATATAACATTATAATTAAGGCCATGTGCTCACCATCGATAGTGTTGAAACACTTTGTTTAATTATAAGTATTGCAATTTAATTTTATTATTTAAATCTTAATTATTATAATTTTAAAACGTATTTATTATAAATGGAACATTTTTCAAAAATGTAGAATACGGGAGGCGCTGACGGACAACCAGCTCTGTATGAGGGAAAATAACTGAAAAGTTGACACCCGAAACTATCTAAGTGCCAAACGCAAATTTGTTAGCTAATTAACAACATTTTCCGAAAATCCTATAAAAAATTCTTTTTTTGAATAGCATGAGTCGTCTAATTCTAAAGTAATCTATCAATAAGGAGTTTTGTAGGAGCCCATAATTCTTAACTTTGCAGCTGTCGTGTTTTGTTCTTTACCATCTTTACGATCCATTAATACGTTTGAAAAAGTATGAACAAGGAAAGTACTTACAATATCCAGTCCACGACGATAATTAGGGTGACATCTTCAGCTGGAAGCCCTACGGCGTTCAGCACCATCACCATCGTTACCAGTCCTGCCTGTGGAATTCCTGCAGCGCCGATGCTGGCAGCAGTGGCCGTGATACTACATTAATAAAAAAACCAAAAACAGTTTTATAACTGGAAAACGCCAATGTTCAGCTTCAGCCAGGCGCTTTGTTGTCAGACAACCCACCTGACAGCAATGATTTTTCCCACATCCATCGGAATCTTTCGCACTTGTGCGATGAACAGGGCTGCCACTGCTTCGTACAGGGCTGTTCCGTCCATGTTGATGGTGGCTCCGATGGGGATCACAAAGCGGGCCACGCGCCGATCAACGCCGTTCTTCTCCTCCAGGCAGCGGATGGTGACTGGCAGAGTTGCAGAACTGGAAGATTGTCAAGAGTCGAAATGCTGTAAAGTGCAAAACTCGTGAAAAGTGAACGTTGGTCAACCAGCCCCACCTGGACGCTGTTCCGAACGCCGTGATGAGCGCCTCGAATAAATTAATGATGAATCGGAACGGCATGCTCCACGTGATCGCTGCGAAGATGAGCGGAATGACGATAAAGCCGTGGATGAACAGGCCGACCATCACGGTCAGGAAATACATGCCCAGCTGGCCGATAATCACCGAAAAGGTGTCCATCTCCAGGATCTTTCCGGCCACCAGGAAGAGGATTCCGAGAGGAGAAAGCCTGGTTGGAGAAGAGAAAACGAGATTTAGTCATGGGATTCACGGCTTATGAGCACAAAAGTATGGAATGCGATAATGATGAGCAAACTAAATCAGCATGACCATAATGATCCCTTGGGATCAAAGGCTTTGAAATCATTGAGGCCTACACCAAAAGGATGCAAACCATGCAAACTGATGCACATTTCTGCTTCAAATGTTTATTATTTTTAAATCTGTTATTTTATTGAAAATATTGAAAATTGATATGCAACTTCCGAAGCTGGTTTTCCTCTCAGTGAAACCTCCAAAGAGGAATGCATAATGTTTTTTTATTATTTTGATTTCTTATTAGTAAACGGGACATTTTAAAATGTATTATAACTTTTATTTAATTTTACTTGATAAAATAATTTGTAATTTTTTTTATTTACAATATTTTTAAAACATCAAATAACTGAAAATAAAACCGTTATGCGAACGCCTGCAACCGGTTTTCCCTGCAATGCAACCCACGAATTTTTTTCGACGTTTTTTTTCTACTATTTATATAATTTTTTTTTATAAATAAAAGGAACATTTTCAAATTATGCGTAACGATGCAGACCATGGTGGACAACAATTTCTACCAGGGAAAAAATAAATTTAGCAATTATTATAAGTATTTGAAGCAAAAATGTAATTTGTTAGCATGTTGGGCATCCTTTTGGCTCAGCATTTTTTCACTTAAATCTAATGCTAAGAACTTTAGATTTAAGTGAAAATCGTCTGAGTCTAGGGATGGCAAGTGCAGAATCAAATTTTTCAAACGAAACGAATGTGAATCACCGCAACGTTATGCTCGTGTAACTACTTCTTAAATGACATAATTCCAAGGTTTTTCCAAGGTTTGAATCAGAGAAAAATCTACCATTACGTTTCTCAGTTCTGTGAGAACGTGATTACCAGATGATACAGCCAGTGATGATCATCATGGCTTCCTCCAGAGCATGGAAGAAGTCCAACAGCGGCTTTCCCTTCTCCTGCATGTATCCGATGGTGATGCCCAGAACGATGGCGAAAACGACCAGACCCAAAATGTTCATGCCTTCCGTGTTTTCGCCAACGATTTTCCAGGTTAGGAGTTCTGATAAAGGGAAAAACGTCCAGATTTCATCAGCTTGAGCCAGAGCTTGCTGGGTTCTCGAGGTGCACCAAGCGTTACCTGCAAAGGGATCCACTGCGGTGGCGTTTTCGTCCGTGTTGTTCACATCTATTGGCCATGCTGTCGTCGTTGCGTTAAAGAGGTCCGTGTCGTTGCTGCTGCTACTGTTGTCGGGTGGCTTCCGAGCAGGTTCCACCAGCAGGGTTCGATACTTTGGTGGGAACAAATTGGTTTCGTTAGCGGGGCGATTACCGTTGATGTACGAGCGTTTAGAGTCAATTCAACAACGAATTATAACGCTTGAAATTAAGCGATTATTTCTAATATTGGCTTGCGAACACGCGAGGCCATTGGATACGAGGAATATAAAGCAACTCTAATAAATTTATTGATGGGAATCGTGATATAATAAGTAGTCAGTCTTGATTGATCCTTGATTACAATGACAACGGCCTAAAATATCGCTGCAAATCATCTTTAATGTAAGGATGAGGAAGAATCCACATGTAATCCATTTATTTTCAGAATCGAAACTTAGGTTTAGAACATTATGAGTATTGATTTTTTTAAACTGTTAGGATTTTAAAAAAAAACGTTTTGGATAACCACAATTGTTTTATAATAAGTTCAGGTGAGCCTGTTTTTAATATACGAAGAATAACGCTTCGAAGCAGCTAAAGCTTTCCCCTTATACATAATTTTTTTAGAAAGTAACATTTAATATTGTGAAACGGCACTTTTTTGTAAATTGATACTATCTTTGAAAAAAGACTATTTATTTGGATAACCAAATTTTTTGTTATGATAACCTTAGATAAAGCTACGTTAAAAAAATTAATACTAGAAAACCTACGATTCCTTCGGAGCAACTAAAGCTTTTTCCTTGCATTTCTTTATTCATTTATTATTTTTAATCGTTTAAGAACGAAACTTGCACGTTTTGTCAATTGCTATATTCTATGAAAAGAAAGTTTTTTTTTACACAAATATATATTTTTATAATAACTTTAGTAAGCTTAGTTTTTTTAATTTTTTTATTTTGTTCATCATAACAGAAACTTTCTTCGAAAATTAGGATTTTTATCAAAAATAAACTATAGACCTAACCATCCCTCGGCAACGGTCGTTATTTTGCGAAACAACCAACAAATATAAAAACTTCTGTCCTGTCGCTTACCTGACTGATGCAGGCTTCGACGATATTGGGCGGAAACATGTTTCTGAAAGTAAAAAAAAAACCGACTATGAGCTTCGGCATAGCAGGACGGATGCAGCCATGGACTGATGGGTGCCTCTCGCTCACCTGACCAAATCCAGCAGGGTGTCGACGGTGGTGACGTTTCGCGCGTCGCCAGCCCGGGCGATTTCGTCAGGGTTTCCGGCGCCAGGGTGGATGACGTAGACCAGGATGATGCCCAGGATGACCGCGCAGAAGGTGGTGCCCATGTAGTAGGCCATGGCCCGCACGCCGATGCGCCCGGACAGTTGCAGGTCCAGTCCGCCCAGGGCGGCCACCATGCTGGACACGATGAGGGGCAGGATGAGGCACTTGAGCATGCGCAGAAAGAGGTCACCCGGAAACGTCACGTACATGATCTCGCGCTCGCTCCAAGGCTGCTCCCGCGTCCGCAGGATCATGCCCAGGCCGGTGCCCCCCAGCACGGCACTCATGGTCAGGATGGTGAGCAGGTTGGTGCGCACGCACGTGCAACAGCGCCCCCCGCTCGAGCAGCGGCCCTTCTTCAGCAGCACCATTCTTCGGCCCAAGTGAAACAAGCCCTTCCGGCGCCCGTTACTCCCGTTGCTCACGCCCGTGGACAGGGGGACAGAGTGCTGCGACTGCTTGCTGGTTGGACTTCCGTTGTCTGGCGCCACCGGCTTGTACCTGGAGAAGGGGAGACAAAACGGAAATTAGCGATGGAACTGGGAGATGTAAGGTGTTGGGAATTAGCGGAGGCATGCCTCGAAAAGCTGGCCAAAAGTATTATTACATGTCCATAGCATGTGCAGTGGCAGCTCGGTTATCCGAGGCAATCGGGACCATGACTAACTCGGGTAATCGAATTCCTCGCATAATCGGAGTTATGGTTAAAAAAATAGGTGCAATTGTATTTTGTACAGTAAATGGTTTGTTAATACACGTACACAGTAAATACGAAATATATACAAATCGAAAATAGCTGGTTAACAACTCGTTTTTAACAAGTTTCAATCAGATTTGATGGCCTCTTTCTTGTTATGATGCTTTTTAAATGTTTGTCTGCTCGAGACCTCGGTTAATCCAAGTGCTTACCCGAGGTTGCTTCTCCTCGGTTAAGCCGAATATCGGATTACCGGTCTGACTACGTTTTTCCCGTTAAATATCATGTTGTAATACGTTTTGTTGCTGGACATATACTAAAACCAATTTCTATGAAGTACAACAAATTGTTGGGCTTGAGTCAGAGGAGGGTTTCAACTGTTTGGGCTCGTAATATTATGTCATAGCTTCGTAACTAAATCATTTTTTAAATGTGTCTACAAATGATTCAAATTTGACTTTTGCACAACTTTTTGGTGCAACGTGCCCGGGAATAAACAGGATGTTTAAATTGGTTCATTTTGGTCATCTTAAGTCGTTAACCAGATTATGGAGAAGAAAAAATTGTATCCCCCTACCACATGGCATATCACTTGCTGCTAGTAGGGTACTGAATTGAAATGAATAGAATGATTTTTCCATTATTAGACCGACTCAAAATGCAAACAAACATTCTTTCAATTAAAAACTTGTTTCAAATACTTATTAACACTGCTAAATGTATTTCTTCCGTATAAAAGTGGTTGTCCATTAAGATCTTTTTTTATATAATTTTAAAATTCGTAGAAAATAAACTTGAAAACCATTACGTAACTTCAGAAAAAGGAGTTTTCCTCTCTACGGGGCATTTTCAAATTATTAAAAAAAATTAACTCGGACCCTAGTGAACAATCGGTTCTACGAGGGAAAAAATACAATTAGTAATTACACATTTTTGTTTCAATACTTATGACAACATGCTTTTGGAATAAAAATGTATTTTTTTTTTGCATGGTAGACAGCCCTCTGGGTCAGGCGAACTTGATTAGTTATCGTATCCGAAGTCGACATTTGAGGTGAGCCTTTCATTATTCGGTCAATTATAACAGGAAACAAAGAAATCAGTTCAAAATAGTGACCGTCCGACTGGCGGCTGATGTGTGATGTACGCATCAGTGGCCTGGGATGTTTTACAAAAGTCTTATCAGCCTTGTTATAGTTTGCTTCCAGAGTGCAACTTTTTTAACTGTACCTCCCGCAGTTTCGCTGTTCTTGTTTTCTGTATCCACAGAGCGGTTGACATCGAAATC
Source organism: Rossiulus vilnensis (assembly GCA_034700785.1). NCBI lineage: Eukaryota > Metazoa > Arthropoda > Diplopoda > Julida > Julidae > Rossiulus > Rossiulus vilnensis. The sequence continues at coordinate 20,102 of JAQIXS010000504.1, read as the reverse complement.
ATTCGAAGATGACCCAGTACCCTCCAGGGTTGCCTTATTACCACTTTTTTCGTAGCGGTTAACGGTTTTGAGGATGCTCAGACTGGTTGTGAACTTGTGGCAGGTCGGTTAACCACCGCCATTATTATGCACGTTGTCATGTCATGGAATATGATGCAAATTGGCAACGGGGTTTTATTTTCTAAGGTCTGAGCCAAAACTACGTTTTTCGATGGTCTGTTAAGACAGTACCGGTGTAGCCGGACAGAGATGTTTATCCTGTGATTCTGAAAGAATTATGACTCCGTATGTAAATATTAATATCAGTATCAAGGAAAGCGTGGCTGTTCAGCCAGCTTGGTAAACACGGAAATCATATTTTCCTCTGTAAATATTAGACAGTCACACTTTTTCTTACTTCCTTACTGCACTAGTTGCTTTAGAATTAATATTTTCTTTAAAAAATACCTGGCAGCAAAATTCGTTTAAAGATTACTTATTTTGCAAAATATCTGCGCGCGCTGGAAAAGCTTAGTTTTTAGTAATTTATTCTGCGAATTATTGCAGATGATTTAAAAAACAACTCTCCATTTTTGTGATAAGCTGCACCGGCCTGCATGTACGCAACATTCTGTAAGCACTTAAGAATTGTTCGTAAATATGAATATTTTCGTTTTATTTTACTGATAATTGCCCCGGATTAACTAGAGCTGACATTCATTTTGATGTTTTCGTTACAGAACGTGTTTTCAAAAAGTCAGGGAAATTTACTTGGGTTGGTCAGGGAAAATCAGGGAAATGATTTTGCAAGTTAAGCACCAACTGTAATTCTTATGCTTTTATACTTAAGTATTTTTTTTCCGAAAACCAGTCTTTCTACTGTTACAGCACACATCTCGCGTAATAGATGGCGCCACTTGTAGGCTTCACTATGTGATAAACTGCTTGTTAATTTACGAGTTGTTCAAGGCTCTGAAAATGGTTGTTCCGGTTAATCCTGCGCGAATCAAACCCACGCATATTTTGCGACAATAGTCGAATTAGCCCAATTAAATGTCTTAATAAACAGCCTGCTGGTCTCCAACATTCCTTAAATCGCCCACCCCCAAGGACACTTTCACTTTTAAGCCCTACCTGCTTCGAAGATGCCAAGTTCGCAGTTGCAGCGACGCTCGCCGATCAGCTGTCTCGCCCACTGTCCGCTCTCGAATGCGATCTCAAGGTGCGACTGATGGCGCAGAAGGATTCCCCGAAATCAGCGCTGGTTTCTCGCGACTCTCGAAGTAGGAAAAAGGCAGCACAAAACCCGTTTTTATGCGCCTTTCCTGCTCGGCGACCAGAAATTGGACAGAAATCCCGACTATAAAGAGCTAGTGAAATGTCAACGCTAAGCGATGGGGTGTAAGTGCCACCCCCGACGCCTCTCTAAGCTTCCGTTCCATTGTTCGGGAGTAAAGGTGCCAATGGGTGACAAGGACGGTCGATTGTCAACACGGATTGTTATTAGCTCATTAAATGCGCATAAACGCGCTTAGGGGCGAAGGCCGTATGACGGAGCGTTTCGCGCACAATGGCGGCTCGTGACCAGATTTCACGCAAATTTCTCCGAACGTTTTATTTTCATTCCTCATTTGCCTGTCGTGCGAGAAGAGCAATTAACCGCATGATCACCCATCGAGCGGATGCGTGAATCTCCCCTTTTCGGAGGTTTCAAGATGGCGACTTGGCTTCACCCTATTACCGTGGATGTGTATTAATGTTCAGTGAAATTCGAATCATAAGTAGTCGGAGACTGCATTTGAATAAAATGCTCGTGATTTTAAGTTGACAAAGGAACAAAACTGAATTGATGTAATAATGTCCCTAATTTCCACATGTGGCACACTATATGAAAAGGGCCCACATCTTATATGGAGTATTATCATGATAAAATTCGTCAAACTCTCATTATAGATGTAGAAAATAGTTATTGCTCTATGATAACTAGTTATATTTATTAATTTTTAAACATGTATGCAGATTCGTCACAAACACCATTTTGCTTTTTTTTCTTTTCCAATGAATAACAATAAATTGCAACCTACATAATTACCAGGAACATTGACCCTTCATTAATTATTTCATATGTCGAGAACTATAGGATAGAAGATGTGGGCCCTTTTCATATCTTATTCCTGCGTATCATGACTTCAGCATTTATTTTAAAACACGTGATCTTTGGGTCATTCCACTTTAAACCTTGTGATTAATACAGTAGGTCATTAACACACTGGTTAATTTTAAAAATGTGAATGACTCCATTTGAGGATGTCGTTAATGGTTTGTGACGTCCGTCCTCAAGAATGCCCTGGAAAGACGTAATTTTCGTATGATGTTCACTGAGCTGAATTCTATAATATTCTATAAGCCGAATAGCTCCCATTGGTTAAGGCTGTCGTATTGTCAATCAACTATGAATTATATTCTGGTATACTCTTTTAGAGAAATTTAGAACGCTACAATGTGGCGCATGAGTGCGATAATTTCTCCAAAGCTTATGATTAACGATGGCCAAAAACATTGAAAAATGAATGTAATTCAATGTCTTAAAAGCGCAAACGTATAAATATCTTCTGAAGTTTCACGGAGTATATTCATATACATGACACAGTGTTGCTGAAATTGAATAAAGCTGGTTGCTGTCGGAGATGATAATTCATGTTCCTATCGTGCCTATTTGTCAGAAGTCAAAAAAGTGGATGGCGAAAACTTTTTCGGCCTGGAAACCCAAGTAATTTGCGTGGGAGTAAAGCGTGCGTGGCAGGTGCGACTAAGCGTTCGAAAAATAAACAAAAAACAAATCGTAGCCCAATCTTCTCCTCTAACATTATCATCCATATTAATGACTTCTAAGAAGCAACACTGCACCGGATGATGAAGCGAAAAACTTGGCACTAATGAAACAATAAAAAGCTAATTGCAACGTCAATATTTACGATTCATCACGTTTATGGTTGAATGTATGAACGGTAGAATGATTACGTAATGGTACGAAAATGATCATACCACATGGGTATATGAAGAACAGTTGCCCTTACATTCCAAAAACGAGTTCTGATTTAGGGGGGAAAACTGTCATTTTTTCTGCCAGATCATCAAAATTATGCGTTTGCATCTTTAGTTTGTCTAGCTATTTTGAAATTAATGAACCCAACAATTCATTTTGTTAACAATTCAATTGTTAACCTCTGCAATGTAGTTTTATACCCCACTGCCACAGTTGAAACTTTAAAAAATGCAGCAACTATTTGTGGAGCCTGGACATGCAGGGGGTATACTTGAAAAAGCTGTCTTTTATTTAAAAATTATAGTTTTTCGCAGTTTCCTTCAAATTCGGAAAAAAACGTATACGTCTGTGTGGTCGGTTGCACCACGCTGTTTAATTTAAAAGCCGGCTAAATTGAAGTTTTGGGAGTGACCATTGTTTGTTCTCGTGAGACATTTGATACACCAACAATAGTCTATAGTTTTAGAAATCGTCATGTTTTAAGAGGAAAAATGCGAAAAGGTAGTCGGTTGCGATATGAATGTGAGAAAAATCTCAAATCCTTTTATGTTCTACCCTGCTAGAATATATATCATTTATTATCTACTTCATTTCCTGAAATAATCCCAGCACTTCATTAACATAGTCCCAGTACAGGGATTTAATGCCAATTACGAGCGTAATAAAGCCCGTGTAGAATTTAATAAACATCCAGCATTGTACTTTACACGTGCTGCTCAGTGCCATAAATCTTACCAATCTGAAACAATAAATGAAAAGATCAATGATTCGTACATTTTGTTTGTGTTTCATTCTGTAAACATTTTTGATAGTTAGGAAATTCTATCCAAAAACATTGTAAAGTCAGGGAAGTTGAAACTAGAACTTCGATGATAACCCTGTTCTATATATAATGTATACACAGTCTGTATAGTTTCTTCCAAAGTGGTTTCTTTTACATACTTTTTTGTGTTTTCTGTAAGAAAGATAAAATTGAACTTCGGAAATAAGAGAAAAATGACTAAAGCTTACATGTAGGTAAATGCGGTGTGCATGCACTCAGTTTGAAACTTTTAAGAAAATTTTGAGACCCTTTTTACCCTGAAATAATTATGAAATATGCATAATGCCTGCTTTTTATCGTCTGATTATTTTTTTTTTGTTATTTTTATTTTGCGATTCTTCTATCAGTATTTACTTTTATCCAACTCCTAAAGTTATACTGATGACCATGCTAATTTTTAAAAAAAAGTGATTCAAAGGTTTGGGACATTTCAGTGACGTTCAAAACGACTCCTAAACGTGTGGGATATTTCGAAAGAGTTTTATTCGTGTGTCATATAGGGAAGCATCCTGCAAGCATACTGGAAAAGGATCAAAAACAAGTTCGCTGTGCCTCATTTGCATAATTAATTTCCGCAAGGGTCTACTCGTCGTTCACACTCCTGTTCCAATAATAGCATTTGAAGCATCTGGAGTGACGATGTTTTTATTACTCAGATAATCGGAATGAACAGGCCTGGTATTAATCACTGCATATCGCGTTTTATCAACGAGCTGTCTTCGCCAGGATTTCACCCCCGACCTTTGACTGGGAGAAATGTTTTCATTTTCGGTTTTATTCATAGCATCCACGGCGCTTTCTCCATCTCATAAATAAAACTAGGAGTTTCCGTACGCGAACGCAGAAGTTAACGAGAGCGTTAAACTCGAGGAGTTAGATAATGCTAAAAACAACAACAACAAGAAATCTTTTTACTTCTTCTTCGTCCCGAGAATGAACGATGGGAAATTCCGTTTTAATAATTTATGATATTAAAGGCAAGAAGAGAGAGAGAGGGGGGGGATGGTTGAGAGAAGCCGAGTGGCCGAGTTTATTCCCCCCTGGTTGTAGGATGTGACATTGACCAAAATCCTCCGCAGCCAATACCAACTTCGCATCTCGTTAGCATGTTTACCATTCGTTTATTTTATCATCGTAATAAGAAGCTGTCATTGTAGTGCGGCCGGGGCATTCAATGGAAATGCAAGCCAGGATTTTTAGTACGTGTGTTTTTTGTTTCAATCTATTTAAATCGCGCACTACGTATGCGTGCAGAAGAAACGGGAGATAAAAGCTCTGGAGCTAAGGTTATTAACAAAGGATGGCTTCATGAGCCTGGAGTGGCCAGAGGGCGCGTGCAGCTAAAAATAAAAAGCAAATACGGAGGTGGGTGGCGTTAACCCCTTTTGATGCACAGGTGGTTGCTTTTTAATGCTGGAGGATCTACCGCAGCTCGGTTGCATTATGCGGCCACGTCTGTGATTACGGGGTCAGAGGTCGACGGCGTTGCTGCCGAGCGTCAGCCTAATGCCAGTGTTATTATTGTTTCTTTTTTTCCGAAATGCGATGCTGTAATTATAGCTATTCATCGATGAATGGGGGTTCTTCAGTGCGTCTCATTGACCCCTTTTCCAAAGGCATGAGATATATACATTCCAGCCGTTTGGATGGAAGGGGAAAGTAACCCAAAAGAATGCCCACCATGCCAAAAAGTACACTTTTGCTTCAAATACTTGTTCTAATTGCTGAATTTATTCTTTCCTGCGGTCTTTTTTCAGGATTTGAAAATGTCCCGTTCATTTTTGTGCAAAAAAAAAATGAAACTTGAAAGTGAAGCACTTATTTCCAGAGGTCGCTGAATGTTTTTTTCTCGATTTTTTTGTATAAATGGGGCACTTTTCAAGTTATAAAAATGAGCTCAGACCTTAGTGGACTACCAATTTCACCTGGGGGAAAATAAATTTGGCAATTATAATAAGTATTTGAAGCGAAAATGTGGGGGTAATTTTTTTGGCATCCTTACGGCTCAGCCTTAAAATAACGAAAGAAGCAACACCCGGTTGGAAAAAAATTGCGCGACAAATATTACTTTTTTTTTCAATATTTGTCAGATGGTTTTTTGTGTGTGGATTACTTAAACATTAAGTATGGTTTGTAGATTAATATGTATATCCAGATTTCGAGGTGATATGCTAACAAATATTCGTGCACTTTATGCGACCAGTGAAAACGCCTAGCTAAAAATAATCACAACACAAATTATTATTGATACCTGGCATACAATAAAGCAAGCTGGTATAGAAATAAAACTTGTCCCTATATTTTTATCTGGAATTGATAATCAGTTATCAATGATTTTTAGCTCGATGAATTCGAATATAAACCACGTGATACTAACGCTGAAAGCCGCCGAAGGTTGCGCCAAAGTTCTGGAATGTATACATTGGCATTTACAATTTTGTCAAGCAGAGGCAATTGAGGATTTTACGATAAAAAAATTAACAAAAATATTTCTGGGTGTTTTTTATGGCCATCGCATGAACCTAAGCTGCATCTTTTCCTCGTTCTATTGTTGCACCCAGAAGCGTGCAATTCATCGAGTAACCCGCGTAATTCTTATGATTCGACAATTATCGTTCAGGATATAGCAATAAGTTCATTGTTTGTGTTATGTTTGAACTCTGGGTGGATTGACCTTTTATTTCCGGCTTTCGCGTAAATATTATACAGGGTGGTCCGAAGGCCTGCTAACGGTATTGAAACCGCAGAGGAAACCGTGCATTTTATGGCTGCCATATACTTTTTCAGGAAAGGCATACATACATTTAATTGAGCATAAAAATATCACGGAATTTTACTACCACGCTATAAAACTTTCCCTGCATATCTTAACCACTAAAGATGTTACGGGTTTTGTTTTTGTAAATTGAGAGGACACTGATTAGCCGTTGCTCGACTTTCCAAGATTGTTTTCCAAGGTAAATAACAACAGTTATAATTAGTTGTTGGGCTTCGATACAAAGTGGTAGTCAAGTCTACTTCTTTCATTTCTTAATTGGAAGGGGAAAATATCTTCATTAGATTGGACTTCACCTCATGTTAAAATCGTTATCCTGTTTTGCACCAGTGCTAACGCTTACATCGTGTTTTGATCGTTGAGACTGCTCGAATTTGCGTGGGAATTTCCTTTCATCTCAATTATTTGAAATTATGTAATGCTGTTACCCTGGCAAAGTTGAATTTTAAGAGGTTGCGACGCGATAGCGCATTAGTTGACAATTTTATTCTTGTTTGTGTTCGAGGAGGAAAAATCATTTGCTTGAGTGGCTCAACTTTATCCATAATATGATCGATATACTATAAGTAGGCATGCCTGTTGCCTACCAATTCCATGATGTGTTAATGTGTAGATCCCATTATAGTTGTCATTGGTTTGTGTGGCGTTTTCAAACATGGTACATTTAGATACATGTTCTAGGTTCGTCTCATCCATGCAGAAGGCTGTAATGCCACATCCACGATATTAAATTACATGTATATTACAAAAACATGCAATGATACATTTAAAATTTACAATGAATTGCAAAGCAGATTGAGAAAAAAAAATCAGAATATTCAAATACTTTAAATTCATAAAAGCACACACCAGCATTACATGACAGCCAACAGATCATTACAACATTTGGTAACGTCTTCAATTTCCCACCCATGGCAGCAACATTCACGACATAAGATTTACCAACATGTTAGAACCAGCTTTGAGAGACATCAGAGTTGGTAAAGTTTGACATGTTGAAGCATTTGGTCATTTTAGACGAATTTGTACGCGTTTGACTCACCTTGCATATGCTGATTTTTGTTCATGGTCAAGTGGACAGGGGTTATTTGGCGAAAGTCAACTCAAGACGTCCCAACGTATACCGGGGTACGTCTGGAGTCCCACCCACACGTCATTGCTAATGGATGTGCGTGTCTCAATAGCGAACGTGCCTAATTTATATTATTTTCACCGAAATTTGCATGTGCGTCTGTTTGCTGTTGGCGGATTTGAGCAAACGAATGGTGAGTGGTAAAGCACTTCAGTGTTTAACCTTCTCGCAAGTTGAGCGGCTTGCCAGAGCGCATTCTTGACCGCGAGAGGTCACCGTGCAGACGTACGGAGATGGAAAACTGGCCAGTGGGGGTGACGCTCCCCCCCCCCTTCGTGTTCCCCGCATTTCTGACTCCATGTGTTTCAGTTTGATGGCCAAACCTTTGTTTGTGCGCGTTTGTTGTTGTTTGCTCGTGCAGCTCTCGCGATTTGGACGTTCCCTTCACAGGGTGCCGTCAGCTTTCACGGAATTCGCAAACTAGCTTCGTCCAGTGGCCCAAACTGACTATGCCCTGGGTCGCTCGGGTCTGGCGGGCCTCGCCCCACGTCGTGACGTCCGGGTTACCCTTACCCCACGAACAGTTTGCCATCAGCTTGGATTTGCCCAGGGGCACCAACAACTCTCTTGGGGGCCAATGGGAAATAATGAAACGAGTCAGAAACATGCAAATGGCCATAACCCGTTGCTTCCATTTTGCCAATTGTTAGGATGGAAACATTTTTCAGAACAGGATTGTTTGTCGGTAGCCGATGAATCTTAACACTTCTCCGATTTCCTCGTAAAGTTCAGATGATAATCAGTTATCAGTTGGTAACCCGATTTTTGAGATGTTCACGGCACCGACCGATTCTGAGAAACCTTCCCTGAAGCAATTGCCTGTGATGGAGAAAACTTTGGAAGATTCTCTTATCATTGTAACCTTTATTTTCTAACCTTACCATTCCATTTATTTTAAACAAAAACAAAAGACGTAGTAAATGAGGTTTTAAATTGTTTTTCCTTCATTAACCATCTTTAAAAAATAAAGAACATTGAATAACGTATTTCATGTGGAAGAGCTGAATAGGGCGTTTAGGGGAGATTTTAAAAATGCACATCTATTTATGACATCTCGGCATTTGTTTTACGAACGTAAAAACGATTACTTGGCTATTGTAGTTTATATTATTAGTACTACAAAAAGTGTTTTTCTAGAAAAAAGATATTCCGAAAAATGTTTAATGAAATGTGTAATGTGGGAGAGAAGCGTGCAAAAGCCTTATGGCAATATACAAAAACATGTCTATGTATTTGTCATGTTATACCGATTGATAATAAGAAATGTTTCACTCCGTTTTCCCCATGAACCCATGTAAATTAATTCAATTCAATAAATCAAATAAATTTGTAATGGTGCCGGTTTGAATTCTCATTTCCGTGAATACTCATGTATTCGAAGATTGCAATTTCAATAGAGTCGTAAATAAAATAAATGTATTGCAAGGAATGGTCAGCGACAGGAAAATCACTTAAAACTGTATAATTAAACCGGGCACGACCACGGTTTTTATGTTCCTTGGAAACAGGAAGAGATAACCGATTACATTTTTGAAAATAATGACAGGCTGGAACGTTTCTCGTTGTTTACATCGAAAATCCCGGAGCGCCGGATACTTGCGAAATATTTCATTTGTAGTTCTAAAAAATTCGAATGTACGTTAGACTGGTTTTTGTGACGAAACTTAAAAATTCCTTTCTCTGATTATGTCCAACCCCCTCTCCAACAGGTGGACTGCTGATGTGAAAAAACTCTTGCTGGTAAATATGAATCTCGCCATCTCCAGTCAATAACTCTGGCATTATCTAGATGCAATTTATCTAGAAACTTCTTAGGGACCAGTTCTGTTAATTGCATCAGAGGCAAAACTGTTGAAATGAAGGTCGAAACCAATTGCATCAATTTAATGAACTGTTGGCAGGTTTGCTTCGGGCTAGCAGACGCAGTGAAGCTTATGAAATGCAATTTGCATAAATTCATATATACATATACATGATGCAAAAAGTACTAAATTATGTCCTACTGTGGGGGCCCCATAATGTCTACAGTTTATTCATATCTTTGCAAGGGAACCCATTAAATCAGTCCAATTTGATCCTCGGTGGTGACGTTAAAAATGGCCGATGCGCAATGTTTTCATGCGGCTATCAAAATTATTATAATCCATGTACGCAGTACATGTAAATGGTGTAGAAATGTACGTCAATATTGATCAGTTTGCAAAAATATGGCATTCTTAACCATGTTTCGTAACTCGAGCATGAATTTCTGAAATTCTGATCCAACGTACCTTAAGGCTGTGCCAAAAGGATGCCCACATATCACCCACACATTTGTGCTTCAAATACTTATTATAATTGCTCTATTTATTTTTTTCTCACATGAAAAACTGGTCATCCACTAGGATTTGCGTTATTTTTTTATAATTTAAAAACTGTCCTATTATTTATAAAAAAAATAAAGTAGATACGAAAAACCTTTATGCCATCTCCGGAAACAGGTGTTTCCCTGAAAAGCAACTTTCGAAGGTTGCGCAGCGAGTTTTATCGAGTTTTATTTCATTTTTTTTACATAAATAAACGGCACATTTTCAAACCATACAAAATAACTCACACCCTAATGGGCAACCAATTCTACACGGGAAAAAATCAATTTAGGAAGCTTAACAAGTGTTTCAAGCAAAATATATTTTGCATGGTGCGCATGCTATTGCGGTCAAGTACCTTGCGGACCTAGTATTAGACATGTGAAAATATGTAAAAAATACCGATTCGAAATGAACCGAACAGTTTGTACACAAGGGGTGAATTCGCATTGAATCACCCCGCACGTGGGTCAAGTTGGAAATTTGAGAAAGCTTAGATTAACACACACGTACGGTATGTCCATATATCTTGGCGTTCCCATAATCCCATAATTTGCTCACATTTGGGAAAAGAGTTCCAAATAGGCAATGCCGTTTGCGTGCGCCTGACATTAATTTCATACTGAAAGTAACTTATTGCCTTTTCAAGTTGTTGGCCACACTTTCAAACATTTCCAATTGGTGAGGGGATCCTCGAAACCATTTGCTAGGGCCACCGTGCGATTCGATGCGAATGCTCTCTGCGGAATGCAGGCGTCCCTTTTTTTCTTTCTTTCTATTACAGCTGAAAATGACTCACCTTCGGATAATTATATCACCACGAAACCATAAATCAGATTCATAATGCCGCATTTGAATCCGCCAGCTCGCGTTTCCCACGAGCCGCTACCCTTTAACGGAATGCAATCATCGTTTTTCTTTGCCTTTTTCGCGTCGCATTTGCATTCGCCAAAACGCGTTTATTCGCTCGAATATCGTATTAATTTCATTGGCTGGGTGTGTTGGTTTGCCACGTTGAAAAAGGAGGCCACACTGGGCGCGCACGGGCACGGCCGTGCGTGAAAAACCTCCGAAAAGTTTCAAATTTAAACGAGATGGGGACATTAATGCCCGTATCGTTTTGCGGGAATCCGTCAGATAAAAGCGAGGTAGTACGCATCTCCCAGGGGGGGACGCGTTATCTCACTTGAGATTTGCTACGCACGTTTGGCATCCCGAACAAACCTTTCCAGGCCAAATGCCCCAAAGAGGTGGCAGTTATGGGTTCGAACATGAAGATGTTTGTCATCCGATCCTTGATGGAGTAGGTCATATTGGTACCCCAAGCATTCGCAGTATGTATAGTATTGCAATCATGCAATTTTGGTTTTAGTCTTTCCATAATTGAAGGGTGCCAACCATAAGGTTCCCCCAAAATACGTTTTTTACATCTCAAAACATTGTAAGGCCCATTCCCCATCTGCTACAGTAATGATGAAGCAATTGGGACACCTCTTGGCCTTGTGGAGTGAAAATTGTCTTTGCCTCCAAATAGTACGTGATGCTCCTAACACCCGTTTGGAATAATCAATACCTGACTATTTGTTCATTGGATGGAAAGTGCAAAAAAAAACCCATTCAGACAATAAAATCTGCAGATATCCAAGGGGAAAATAGTGAAGGAGGTTTTGGGGGTGAAATGCCCCCACCTCCTGGAAAAAAAATGCGAAAATGACTATAGAAACCGCCAACAATTGTTGGAATTTTGAGCAAACCGCCTAAATATGCGAATAACCCCCCTCTTGAACAAGCTTCGTGATCATGACAGGAAACCTTGGTAAGGTGGACACGAATATAGGTTATTCAGTTTTAACCCCGTAAAACCACGTCAGTGTTCCTAAAAACATGTTTCAGAAGTGGGTTTTAAAACCTGGACGTCAGAATGAAGTAATGAATGACATCAATGCGATGCTGTCCTAGTTGCCACAAGGGAAGGTGTTTGATACGTTTATACATGGTGGCATGCGTGTGGCTCATATGCCTGTTTGGTAAAATTTCGACAAAAACAAGTTTGTTTTCACTAAGATCTTGTTTATGTTTTCGTAATTAAACGTCTTAGGTGTGTAACGTCTGAACTTGTCGTTTCAACGAAATCAGATTAGCGCTATCTACATTTTTCACAAAACTTCTGAGCATAAAGTGTTTTCCCTCTCCTGAAAAGTTGATTTTTGGCGCTTGGCAAGTTACGGTTTGGTACCCTTAAATTATTATTAGACGCTGGAATGCTTTTCCAAAAGATAGCCTTAAGCTTTTAGGATTTCAATTTAGCAGTGATGGAGGTGGCCACCCAGATGTTGTAAATGACTAATAAATTGGGCAGTATACAACCCCCTCCCACGCCAATTGGTGTTTGCTTGATTGTGTGGGGTTCTGAATGGAATTGAATGGAATGAATTCCAATTACCTTATGTCAAAAAATGGGCAATATATCATGCTAATTTGGATGTCATTTTTGCATAAGCGATTTCAACTTTATTTTTCATATAATTTGACTTGCTTAGCATCGTTGGTCTGATACGTATAATAAACATTATTAAAAGGTTAATGTCACGTTTATTTATGTACAAAAATTAAGAAATTTGATATAAAAAATCCTCGCTCAACCGCCTAAAACAGGGCTTCTTTGCACGGCAGGGAATTAATGCGGGTTGCATTATTATTATTGTTTCAGATTGAATTGTTAGTGTTTTTATAAATAGGCCGGACATTTTGAAATTATCCAAAAAAGATTTAAAAATGATTACAGTTCTACACTGGGAAAAATAAATAGATCTGTAGCAATTATAATAAGTATTTGAAATAAAAAAGCTTAATTTTTTGCTTGTGGGCATATTTTGGCTCAGCCTTAATTTATCTGAAAGTATGTGTCAGGTATCAGCTGCATGACGTCCTTTGTGGATGGTCCCTTAGGACATTCGACTTTCGATTTTATTTACAAAACAAAGGCTCCCAAAAACGACAGAGGACAATGTTCTATAATTTATCAGCAACGTAATACGTAATACTGCAAATGCAAAATTGTCTTAGTGTGACAAGTGCACTTGCAGTCTCAATCGTGGGCGAAGTTTCGGACCTCAGTGGGCAGCTTGGACAGTTAATTCTGACTGCACCAACTTCGCCCAATTTGGCATTCTGAAGACGTTCGTCCAGCCAATTAAACTTGCCGGGACGTGTCACGTTTGACCCCGCGTGACCAAGCTACCGTGCCTGCAAACCCGAAATTAAATCGTTTTGCCTAAGATCCGTCTGCCATGGCGGATGATAAAGCACCTGAAATTTAATCGGAGATTCGCATTGTCTCGAATAAGCGATGAGCGTGTCATCGTACGGTGACAAGTGGAAATCTATGCAAATGAGCGTTTCCCCCACGGATCCCCGGGTTCCAGTCGCCCTGGTCCACGGGTTAATGCGGCACAGGTGAGAGGTGAAAGGCCGCATCCGGTTGCCTATCTGTCGAATCGTCAAAGCAGAGACTCGCGGGGGGTAGGATGATGTCCCCTAATTTTTTTTATGTGTGGGGGTGATGCGGACAGACTGGCGTGCGCCACGGTGAATATTAGCATCTGCCCCCTGAGGCATTCACCCCTGGCCCACCGGGTTCCGATCCCACGTAATTGCACGGTCGTGGATGACCCTCTTAACCCCCGTGTGCATTTTTTTTTTCTTGATGGGGACATCCTTAACTCTTTCGTGTTGAATGTCGATCTACAAGAACCCAGTTGGTGGCCACAGGAGTCTCGATGCTGAGACAAAGCTGATTTCCATAAAATTTAAACTCAACGTGATTGAACGTGCTCTGATTCCACTTTCGTGGGCTAAAATGTCTAGAGATTATCTTAACCCAATCTCTGGGCGCTTTCCATAAGGTGTACCTATACTGATATCTATGTATAATGATTCTTAGAGTACTTATATGTACATCAGTATGCTTAGTGAAATCTCTATGATAATTTTATAGTGATATCACTATACTGTATATAGTGACATTACTGCCTAGTGAAATTACTAAACGTTTTATCAATATCACCACATATCATTATATTTGTACTGATATATTTACTGGACTGATTAATACTGATCTTTCCAGAAGCTTGTACGCAACCGTTCCACATGCAGAATGGATGTTCATAAATGTATGCAATTCATTCCGTCCTAAATGTACGTAAACTTCTATGAAGCCTGTTATATCAATCAAACGTTATTCGACAAGTCATTTGAGGACGTTCTTACCAGATCGTCATTTTGCGAATTCGTTTAAAAAGAGGTAATTAAAGTGTAGAAGTGCTATGGGAAAGATTTACTCACTCAAGTATGTATAGTGCGTTAATGGTCGATATTGACAGGTTTCGCAGTACTGGTACTCAGGTGCTTAAACTCTCGCACGAGACGAATAAAAATAGGATGTCCGAATTTTCTTGCCCCATACACCACCCTCAGCCCATGGTCATCCCATTTGCATGAAATCCCTACAACCTCGGACGTCTTTTATGGACGGTCCCAAATACATTCACTGCGTTAATGAAATTATACAGTACACTGTATATAGACTAGGTAGTCGTATGTAATCGCACAACTTCCTTTAAAATGGGTAGTTCTCAGGGACAGTTCTAAGAGAAATGTGTAATTAAACGTAAGAGCATTTTTGAAGTTTTGTTCAGCGAGGTATTATCACCCGATCTTGTCAAATCCCTTTCATAAACTCACGCTAAACCGCTTATTTTGAACAATAAAGGGAATAATTGAGAAAATTGAGACGCAGGGTTAACATAAACTGAAACCGTCCGCTGGTTTCATGGAACGAGCTTACGTAAGATTGGCTTTTATCCGATTTTCCGCTCTGGCAATTAGTAATTAATCCGTTCCAGTCTCCATCTTCACATTTAATTGAACTTGCGCAGCGATGTCTGCGCCTGAATCCGAAACGTGATTTCCTGATTACTTTATTCCTCATTAGTGCTTAGACATGCCGCGTAACCCGGGACCACCTCCGTGGAATCCATGGTGACAGATACAATAGAAATCTCGTATTCTCTGGAAAATGTACTTCGGATGGTGAAGGAGCTCGCATTTCCATAGATTTTTCGCAAATTGAAGGAGACGGCACAGGGGCCTGCCAATTCTCAATCTTGTAATTTTTTTTGCAAGTTGACGTTGAAGATGCGAAATTTAATGAAATCCCCTGTTTGAAAAAAACACGTCAATAATGCACGTAATGCATGAATAATTTTCTCTCTAATAAACCTATATGTTAGCAAAAAATTAAATTGCATTCAGAATTAATCATCTGTTAATTGTAAAATCTAAGGTTAAATGAGCTAAAATAGACGTCATTTACAATTGTATATGTAAAGGAAAGGTGACGTTATTTTGATCGACGTGTATTTATTTATTATTTATTTTATTTTTTTTAAATCATTTTTGGTTTATATTAAGAAAAAGACAACAAATTAGGGGCATTACGACATCAGCTTTCGATCCTTTTCCTGATCATAATGGCGTTATTTTTGTCCAAATTAAATTAACGTCATCTTTTTTTTTGACGTCCTTTATGGACAGCCACATAAATCAAGTTCCAACTGAATTTAAATCTCTCTGAGCATGTACAGTGCTTGCGTGTATAGAGATAACTTCTGGTAACACGATTTCTTTGTTATCAGGAAAAAGGACTGACACTCCATTGATGTGAACATGGTCAAATAAATTAAAAATGATTGATGACACTATTGCATCGATATATAATTAGACATTAAATGCTTTTTCCGAAGCAGATGCCACCATTTAGTCAGTATGCGTCAGAAGTCAAGGATGCACCGATTTTGACCCTGACCGTTTCCCCAAAAAGCTCTTGTGTTTAAATAGATTTTAATGGTTTTAGATAACTGCCATGCATGCGCCCAATGCAGCATTTTGATAGGGAATTATCCTCAAACTAGTTTATTGAGGAATGCTTAAAAGCCTGATTTCAAGTGTTTTCATTTGACGATATAACCTTCAGTCTCTGTAAAGGCTCTTCCAGATACGAATCTCTGTCATCCATCTTTGGGTAATCTTCCACCAGAAGTGGCTCATTCTGATTGTTATTGACTAATAAAAGCTATGATTGACGGCGTGATTGAGTGGCTGCCAGTCCAAAGAGCAGTCAAATTTCTGCATGGCGTGTTTTCATGCATTCATAACTTGGCATCTGCACTGCATAACAGCTGTGAGATGCTTCAACGAATCATAAGTGAAAGCAGCCATGCCACGTGTGGCACCTTTGCCATCATTGGCTCTTTAGGAAGTTGCATTCAGCCTAGGGAAATGTAGTAAGCCATCTACCTGATGTATTAAACTTAGGACACTGACTCATGATATGAATAACTTGCGACACTACACTACCAACCTCCTTCCTCATCCGTTTCCTTTATGAATTCCTTGAAAAGTTTATGTAATCATTTTTGTAACCTTCAGTTTAACTTTTTTTTAAATAAATATGAAACCATTCGAAAGGATGCACGTACTTTTTTTTCGTATTTGTTTACTCGTATAATAAAAACAAAAATCGGATCGCTTATTTTTTCAACTAGTATGGTATTTTCCCCATTATTTATTTATGCGTAAAGTTACATTTGAAATTGTAACAAAACATTCAGGCATAAGGTCTACGCTCCCTTTAGTTATATTTATTTTTGGAGTAAATACGTATTTATGAATCATGAGAGGGAACATTTCTTTAATGTACATGTATAACGGTCTTAGCTCAAGGTGTTGAACCAATTTTTTCCTTGGTTATTATTGGAATGCCCCATGCTTAAACCAAAGTGAATTTTCCGTATGCAATAAGATTAAAATTAAGTTTGGGCTTCGCCTCATTGCAGGATTTTCTCATTTGCAATTGACATTTCCCCAATAAAGCTGATTTTGAGCGTTTCTTTGTATTGTGATTTAAATTTCCATCTAAGCTTGCTTGGACGTTCTCTTAGGTTGTGATAAAAAAGTACATGTTGTACAATATTTTATCCAATTTCGAAGGTAAATGCTCTCTTAAGGGTCTAAATTGGCTGGTTAAAGCTATGTCATGAATGTCAAGACTAACAACATTATTTCCCTTAACTGAAGCCGAACCGTTAAAACGGTCTAGACAGACTTTAATTATCTAGTTACGCTGAGAATTTTTTTCAGTACACGTCTGTTACCAGTGACCACTTTTTGTTTCGTTGTTTCTAATCCAGCTTGTTTAATCCTGCGAATGCATTTCCTTAATGGAGGGCTTTTCGTGTTTTGGGTTTCTTTATGGACCAGTCCTGCTTTTCCAAAATCACGCTTTTAGGATCTTGTATTTGACCATTTAAAGTGGTGGTCAGCGCAGTTGTAGGCTCAATTTTTTTGTGAGGTGGGGAGGGTAATTTTTTCCTCTCCTAACCCTTTGTAATCAAGCAGTTTTTCGTAAAACCATGTTAGTCCACTAAGCCTTAGCATCAATTAATCTTCTATTCAAGATCTTCCACCCAAGGTAGACCTCTTGTTAACTAAGGAAAAGCATTACACCACAACAGGTTAACCATCCAACCAGAAGTGTTAAGCCATCTAATAGGCTGGGTTAACACTAAGGTTTTTAAAATAATGCAATTTTCCCAGAATCCTTAGCTGGAACAGATTATCTCCATGTTTTTACTATACCTCGGATCAAAAATCTCTACAATAAAATGGTGCAACAAAAACTTTTTGACCCTAACTTGTAATTATACATGTAGGTAATCTCAGGTTATTTATCCTAGAATGGTGCAACCGGCCCTTAATTGGTATGCCATAGGCAAATGCTGTATTTTGACAAACGACATTACAAATAATGTATTTTAGCCAACGATTTTTTCACAGAAATTTGCTTAGAAAATACACATGTGCCAGAATAATATTCCTCAATGAAACAACGAAAGAAAACACTTTTGAAAACCCGGATTTGCTTAGAAATATTGATTAAAGGAGCGCCGTAGGCGAAAGTATTCTAAAAATGAATAATAAATTATGGATTTTACCCCCCCGTCAGTCAACTTCATTGACCGATTGGGGTAAAAAAGTTGATCGGCCTGCATGATTACTTTTGGGGTTCAGTTTTGATGATCTGAACACTACTTTCGATAATTAGCATGAATCACTCAACGGGATACACAGCAGTTAATAAACGTTTAGGCATTGTAGTTTTGGCAGTTTTTTTTTTTTTTTATGAATAGTTTGGCGTGCTTTAAAGCAAGCTAACAATCAGGTGCCGAATCTTCATCTCTAATTGATAATTTCAAACGCATGTTTTCAATTTATTATGAATATGTACATACCCCCTCACGAGGGCCTCATTTGTTACGTGCAGGTTTATTATTGGATCGCTAAAGAGTCAAGGGCACATCGTGATTTTCACCTGCACATTGCACATCCTCCACGCCCCTTTTACGTGTTTATTATTAGGAAAATGGACCGATCTACAAAAGGTAAACTGGCATCTTTTTTATAGCGCTTTAATTTCTCCATGAGGAAATTCCTCCCTCCATTTTTTTCTCGCATCCTGC
This sequence comes from Rossiulus vilnensis, assembly GCA_034700785.1. NCBI lineage: Eukaryota > Metazoa > Arthropoda > Diplopoda > Julida > Julidae > Rossiulus > Rossiulus vilnensis. The sequence goes on along the minus strand of JAQIXS010000504.1, from coordinate 1,422 downwards.
CTGCCAATCTCCCTGTAGCCTTAAGGAAGTTTCAGCGATAAAAAAACCATGATGAAGTTTGCAGTGTTAAATTAAAGCAACAATAATGTTCGGTGACAAGGCCATGTCGTGGCTGCTGCACTCAGCGGTTCTTAATTTGAAATCCCCAGTGCGAGGCATGTCCTTAACCCTAGTGTGGTAACTTGGTTCCACTTCCCCAAACCCCAACCCGTGCCCAGGCGCCACCGGAAATATGCTTAATAATTGATTTCCTCTCGCCCAAACAATCCCCACTCCTCTCGGAGCACCTCGATAATTGCGTAATTACCAGTATTAGAAGGTAAGGGTAAGCTAATATTGGAGCGTGCCAATTGTTTTAAGGAACGTGTTCGGTCAGACACGCTTTATTGGAGGCTTTGGGAGTTTTTCATGCTGTTTTAAGGTTTGCTTCACATTAGAATTGCAGTTTTCATTGTTAGGAATGATATGATCTAGTCTGCCCAAAACTAGAATGGAACTTCTAATTAATGAGAGATAATCATCTTATCGAGCATAGAGAAAGGTATGGTCGGATTAAAAAAAGAACTAACTGAGCGAAAGCCAATCGGAGCTATTCAGCTTATAAATTATGCCTTCCAGCACCAATAAAGTCACGCCTATGCCCACCGGTGTCAGGACAGGAAAGATTAATCGCACAAAAAGCTCTTACATTCTATTGGTCCATTTGAATTTCCCAGTATCATCTTAGTTTTGGAAACACTATAGTAGAATTGCGAATATATACACGTAAATCTTTCATCGTTTTACGTCCTTGAATGTGTACATGTATGTTCTAGCACGTCATGAAAGTGGATAACCCTTCCTTTCCCCCAGAATCCATGAAACAGAACGAGACAATTATTAAAAACATGCTTTAGTCAAAATGGGGAACCCCCTCAGGGGCGCCCCCTGGTGCACCCCACGATTCTGAACACGCCGATAATGCTCCAATACAAGACGCCTGACCCGTGCATATTTGGCGTGCCAAGGAATAGTATGTGTGGAGTCTGAAAATTATGCGCAACGGATTAATGGTGAGATCCCCTTCTGGGAGTCAAAACAGCCATTAAAAGCCAGCGGGCCCAACGGGCATGGCTGAAAATTCGGTTTTTTTTCTCACAAATTAATCGCGAAGCAAAGGTTACATTCCTTATCCCATTGTCCAGATCCTATTTTTTGCGAACTCGGGATATTTTCGTCGTATTTTTTTCTCCCCTCTGTTTATCATCCGAAATGCTGGTGCACCTCATCGCCATCTTTGAGCATCCATGCAAGCGACGAAAAAAGATTACAAAACAAAACAAAAAAACCAACAACTCAAACTTCTTGCAAGTACCGTGAGACGCCATGTATTTCAACTGCTTGATGCAATTATTGCTCTTGACATATGTTGAGATTGTTGTG